>OZ016502.1:48767239-48817239 GCA_963966595.1 Physocephala rufipes | reverse complement strand
CGATTTGTGATATTTGTCTTCTGCTTGATTGAACTCTTGATTATCGCAATCGTTGGTTGTTACAAATAGAGGCCTTTTCTCTTCGATATCTGTGGAATTCTGACTCTGCGAAATTTGAACGGTTCCTTTTTCCTTTAAGGAATCATGTGGGAGACGACGTCTTGTTTGCATCTCATAATAAACAAAACAGGCTTAATTGCGCAGTACCCCAATTCAAGTTTGCTTTCAAAATAGGTTCATTTTATATCCAATACTAATTGGAAATTCTATGATTACTTCTGCTAGCGAATATAAGCTACGTGTACGCAAATATGTGAATTTTATGTCGATTACTGTAATATATGATCGTTAAGCTGAGCACAGCTGATCTGTCAACACTATCTTTAATTACGATTGTGTGAAACGCGCTCCAATTAGGGCTGTTGATACTTAGGTTTATAACAAAAATTATTAGTTAGCAAATGAAAAATAAAATTTGTATAATTTTGTAAAAAAGTCGATCGATATAAACTAGCAGATTATATTAAATTTTACCGTATAAAATTTTTAAAATGCTTGGGCATTACAAAAAATAACCGTCCTCGCGAAAAACAAAGCGAACGAAATAAACTACTGCAATTCTTCACACCAAATTGGGTTTATTATTGTGGTTAATTGAGTGAGTTTAGAAAATGACCTTAATTATCATTTAGCTCCCACCATCAATTAGTTATAATGCCTAAATAGAGACACTTTCTATATATAAGTGTAACTAATCAAATGCAGAATTACCTATTGTTGATATGACATACGTTGGAAAAAAATTAACCTTAACTGTCGATACCGCAGGGCACTAGTTTCTGCACAATACTTTTCTTTGCTATAAACATAACTTTGTTATAACTTTGTTATCAAATTATCTTCAGGTAGAGAAAGCCAAAAAATGAAGAAAAAATTTAGTATTTATTCTTTTTTCTTTTAATATAAAGGCACAAGTTCACATATGCGCTTTTTCAAATTTCCGATTCTCTTGTAACTCCCAGACCTTGAAGTAGACTTTTTTTACGCAACTATAAAATAAAGTGTGACGGTAATAGGAATTATGAAGTTAAGGCACAACATGCAAACATCCCGAACAGAATTAGAATTTTGACACATCCAGAAAAAAGAAGCTACTCCAATCGAACGTAAAGATCAAAAGCTCCGAAGTGAATACATTATTAATTATATATTTTTGATCTTATGCAAAGGTTTTGCCTATCACAGTTGATAATACATGGTATTCTTTCATGGAATATCAGTAAAAATATAAAGGACGGCAATAGAGCGGATTGGAATATTTTAGTATAAACCGTACGGAGGGAAACCAATTTACAATCAGTTATATGTGTTTGCTTGATTTATTCCGGTTATGTTTTTATTGCATTATTTATCAGTGTCCAGTATCGGTGTCAGTTGTTACTTTGGAATACTAATGAATATAACCTTGGAGATTTATCCCAGTTCACGTTTTTGAAGATGTATTTAACGTTCGACATTTTTCACATAGTGCCTTAATATAAAATATCCTATGCATGTAGCACTCGATTTAAAAACCGATGGTACGTAATCGGCACGACTAACCGTTTGTCACTAAAATTAGCATCGATTTCTGGATGTTATAACAATACAACATCCTTACAATGGCAAATATAACCGTTATCAAGTTATCTGAGAAATTCTAAAACCCTCAGTGGTAGCAGCTGTAAATGTGATGATGATCCCAAATACAAAATTTCAGCGTTCTACGATTCACCATTTTTCATAAAGCGAAACACTTACGGGCTAACGTAATCAGTACAGATTAGGAAATAAAACCATCCCAAAATATTTCCACAATCACATTACTTGCTTTACTTCGTACAAAGAAGTGAATAGCGTGAATTTGACATTATTTTGGTTTCATAATGAACCGTATACTTCTGTTTTGAAAAATTAAACATTCTCTAATATACAGAGTAGTAGAAATATCACTTTTTGGAATTTATATCTTACAAATTATTTTCTTTGATTTAATACCTACATTAACGCATTGATTTAATTCCGTTTGTGATGTTACTGATACAGAATGATCTTGTCACGTTCATTTTACAGAGAAGGGGAAATTAACACAAAATCATCAGTAACTAATTGCAAAAAAGCGCTTTCTATGATGTCCTTCTTACGAGGATCGATGAATTACGTATGGTGCACGACAAGTGTCCTTGGAAAAGGTGCGACAGGTTCTGTTTTTCAGGCAAGCTTCTTATGCAAATTTTGAAATCGAAATATATAAATTTGACATTTATTCTATGGTACAGGGCGTTAATAAAAATACTGGCGAATCTGTGGCTGTAAAAACATTTAACCCGTATAGCCACATGCGGCCACCCGATGTTCAAATGCGTGAATTTGAAGCATTGAAGAAAGTGAATCATGTAAATATTGTGAAACTACTGGCGATTGAAGAAGATCAGGAAGGGAGGGGTAAAGTAATAGTGATGGAACTTTGTACAGGAGGTAGCCTGTTCAATATACTCGATGATCCAGAAAACTCATATGGATTGGCCCAAAATGAATTCCTCCTAGTTTTAGAACATCTTAGTGCAGGTGGATTACATTAAATAGTGTATTGTCTTAAAATGAAAGCACGGTGTATTGTTTTCAGGAATGAAACATCTACGAGACAACAAACTTGTTCATCGCGATCTAAAACCGGGAAATATTATGAAATTCATTTCGGAGGACGGACAGACCATATATAAATTAACAGATTTTGGTGCCGCACGAGAATTAGAAGATAATCAGCCATTTGCGTCATTATATGGTACCGAGGAATATCTTCATCCTGATTTATACGAGCGTGCTGTTCTGCGAAAGTCAATAAACCGATCTTTTACTGCTAATGTTGATCTATGGTCCATCGGTGTGACACTATATCATGTGGCGACTGGAAATTTACCATTCCGACCTTTCGGAGGAAGAAAAAATCGTGAAACAATGCATCAGATTACAACTAAAAAAGCATCTGGTGTAATTTCGGGGACACAACTATCTGAAAATGGTCCTATTGAGTGGTCTACAACATTACCACCACACTGTCATCTGTCCACTGGATTGAAAGCGCTGGTAACACCACTGCTTGCAGGATTGCTCGAAGAAAATCGTGAAAAAACATGGTCCTTTGATCGTTTCTTCCAAGAAGTGACTGTGATACTGCGCAAGCGGGTCATTCATGTTTTTTATGTGAACCGGACTCGTTCGGTGGAAATATTTATGGAACCTAATGAACAAATTGATAATTTTCGCGACAGAATATTCCTGCAGACTGAAGTTCCAGTGGAAAAGCAAATTTTATTATTCAATTATGAGCATTTAGAAAAAAAATTTAAGCCAACCACTACTGGTTTGTAAACCCTGTCTTGACGTAGACTACTTGGCTCATATAAATTTAATTCTTTACATTTAGCTAAAGTATTTCCACCTACAACGACTGAAAATCCAATACTTCTCTATAGTAATGAAGATAATAATGTGCAATTACCAAGCCAATTGGATTTGCCCAAATTTCCAATTTTCCCCAGTAATGTTTCCGTAGAAAACGATGCAAGCTTGGCAAAGGTAAATCTTTGAAAAGTGAGAATTTTTTCATATTAGATATAAAACTCTTAAACCTGTTAGGCTGCCTGCAGCGTTGGTCACGAATGCAAAAGACGTATTGATACATATACAACCATCGACATTCTTATGAAAAAAAGTGTAGAACACTTTATTGAAATGCTAACGTCAACGATACTAGCATTATTAAAGTAAGTAAGAAAATATATAACCCATTAACTCCATTATCTTATTTTCCTTTTAGGAAGACAAAGACCTTTGATAATCTTTTAATCACAACGATTGACTATTCAGAAATAATGCTAAGAGTTGCGAATAAAGTAAGACACATCGTGAAGTAAACATAAGAAAACATAATAAATCAATTTCTTCCTACCTCTCTTAGGTCAGAAAGAATGTGGAAATTAATGCAGCAGATGCTGCTTTAAAAGATGTAAAATCCAATTTTGATAATGTCGCTGATGTTGTAGTACAGATGCATAAACATTTTGTTATTGAAGATACGTTAAAGTTCGTATAATGTTGACTTTTTGAATTAAATAAAATTTTAATGATGCGTAAATTTAAGTGGCCAATGGAATTCAGCAATGCATGGAAAACGGTGTCCCTGCCGGACACGTGCCAGCGCACAAGCAAAATATTTAATTGAGAGACTTCGAGATTCTTGGCAGCATCTTTTACGGGACCGTGCAACACGAACCCTTACCTACAATGACGAACAATTTCACGCATTAGAAAAGATAAAGGTTCGTTTAAACGGTATATGACCAAATCAAATAGACAATAGATTGAATAGACAATAAATTAATGAAGCAATTTTTACATTATGAACGCTCGTTTTCTTATTTTAGGTGGATCGCAATGGCAAACGTATCAAGACACTTCTCTTGGATGATGTAAAACCTGCTGTGGCACTAATTGCAGAATGTTTAGCAGATTGGTACAAACTTGCTCAAACGATTTTCTTAAAAACGCAGATACTTGAAAAGGATTTATGGGATTGTGATCGCAAAATGAGCGAAATACGCGATCTGTTTTATGTAATCAAATCGGAAGTAGGAGTTAATACCGATTTACAAATTTGTGATAATTATAAAATTTCAAAACTTCAACAAGTTAAACGCATGCGGGTATAATTACAAAGAAAACTTCATATTATATCAAAAGTAATTTTTCTTGTTCTAGCTCATGCAACATCAACAAGAGGAAGTTGTGGGAATTATGCAAGAGAACAGGAAACTTATTTTAATGTTACAAGAAATGAATTTGAATAAAGTAAACGGCGACAATAAAAAAGTTCAAAAATAAAATGCTTATCGTAAATCCTTAGTTTATCATCTTTGTATTTCAACATAAACTAAATTTTCAATAAAATTTCTTGTTTTTAAAAGGAAAGTCAGTCACATTAGAAATTCTTAATGAAGTCAAATTTTGCGGATCATATCCTCGTTATGAGACGAATATTTCTCACCAGCGATCCTCACTGACGTGTGCTTTCGAGTCTTAACGACATTCGCACCTTATACGCCATTTACCCAAATAGCAAATGAATTCCACTCATATCTGTCATATTTCCATTTATTAAGAGCAAAATATGGAAACAAGCACGAAATCCTATCCCATGAAAACAACTTCTTATTCTTATAACAAAATATTATCTTGTTATCCATAATTTTACTATTTTACTGTGATCTAAATTGCCATAGATGCTTTTTCGAAAAAATTTAGGATCAACGGATATATTTCATCATATTGCTCTATTTTTTTTCGTCTTATGTTATCACGATAATGTTGGAGTGCTCCTGAAATTAATGCCAACTTTTCGCGATCAGACGTATGTCCCTCCAACCAATCTAGAAAACGTTCATTCGACCAATTAGCAGATTTGTGAGGGCTTTGCAATTCCGAACTTGCATGCCCAAATAGTAAAAACAGGACAATGTAGCTGGGAACAAGTGATTCTTCGCTAACAACTTGCTGTGCCAACTCTTCCGGTTTCTGAACAATCATCACTGATATAGCTCGCAGAAGACGAGCAGTTTTTCCAAGATCGGAAAAATTTGTGCACATAGGCTTCAAAGCCTGTTCTAAAAAAGAACAATCGTTTTTCAATCGGTTCCGCCCAACAACACTGAGAGGACGCAGAATGCTCAGGTTGTGAATAAATAACTCAGTGGTATGCAGAGACAACTGCAGGCCGCAGCTCTTCAGAACTTCTTTATCATCGAATGGCAAAACGTGATTTGTCCAAGACCGCAAAATGAAATTCTAGATAGATCAATAGCAATACATTTCTGCATTACTTAAAAACATTATGCAAGATAATTAGTGAAATCCGAATACCTGTAATTCCTTCATATACATCGATGGCTCAGACTTCGGTGTTTTATCCGTATCAAGTCCTGGTTCACGATGAATACTCAATAAAATTATTTTTATTGTCAAAAGAATTGAGTTAATGATTGGTTGTATTATAGTATTTATCAATAAATTTGTCTTTTGCAAGGAATCTTCAATTTTATTCTTTGCTTCTATCGAGATCTTTATCAATTGTTCTTCGAAGTCCAGCAACATGTGCCGAATTAACATCTTGTAGTGATATAAAATGTTTGCAATTGCTATGTTTTCTATTTGGGCGCTGTTGGGGATATTTATTATTTGCTGGGTATCCTCACTGAATTGGATTTGCCCTTCCAACTTAGTGCAGAGTTCGTTACCGAAAACTACAATTAACGATGCAATTGCAGCGGTAATCTTTGAATCTGTTAGCGCCGCGCTTAACTCTTTCGACGCAGTATGCACAAAATCATCTACCGTTTCCTTCGATGGATACGTAACGCCGGCTAAACAGGACTTCATATTAGCAGAGCATTTTTCTATGTAACCGGCTTCTAAATGGCAAAATATATCACGATCAAATAAAAATTCTCCATTCAATCGTATTTCCAAACAATGCATGGAATTTAGCATTTTCATTAGATCGTCTTCCAGTATTTGCTTTACATGCAGCGAGCATTTCGTAAGCGATTGACGTATCAAGGATTGAACCTCTTCCCAAAAAAACGTCTGAGACCTTTTAATTTTAGAGTTGGTTTTTAAATTGTCGATTTCGTTTAGAGCACGGAACACAAATTTTATTTGCTCGCAACATTCAAATATTTGCTCATAAATTATCCAATGGAAGGATTTCCAAAATTTTAGCCGAAAGCTTTTAGTTGGGAGCAATAACTTTTTGCCAGGATTACGTAAAAGCTCCATATTATTTGCTGATATCTTTTCTGGTTCCTGTTTGCTTGTAATTGTGATATCCGATCCAGCAAAACATTCCCTAATTGATTGTTCAACTTCCGAAATGTAAGTTTTGATTACATTTTCCATAGACAGAGAGATATTGTTTAAGTTTACAGATATCTAAAAGTGATCAATATAATATAATTACTGCAATTCTTCAATAGTCCTCCTACTCACCTTTAACGCCTTTACCACTTGATTCATATTTCGATCTTGTAAACCTTTGGTCAGCTTCATTTGACTGAAGTTCTTAATTTTTTCCAGACACGCAATCGAATACAATCGTTCGCTTTGTATGAACTCAATTTTTGCTAATTCTTTATTATCAATTAACTCCTCTAATTCATGGAGTATTTCCGCTTGCAGTAATGGATCTTTTGTTTTCTTTAAGTTATTTGTGTGATTCAACAGACGATTGCATAAGTTCAGTAAATTCAAAATCTCATGATGATTACTTAGGCTTCTTGTATTATTCGCCAACAATTTATATTGTTCGTCCACTTGAGTCTGTAAACGTTGTCCAGCCAGATGAATGTTTTGAACGTCCTTAAAGAGAGAAGTAAATGCTGTCTCAAATCGACCAGCATGACTTGCTTGCTGTAATAATGCTTCATGCTTTTCACGTATTTGATTCTGCAATTCTTGTGATATTGTTTGGAGGTCGCTTGAGATCCTTTGAATTTTGTCGGCAATTATCGCACCACCTGTTTCAAAGCCCTCATTAGTACATAAATCCGACCTAGTACAATATTAAAGAGAAAACATAGAAACAATTACTTTGAGTAAAACAATTGGTTTCCTTCCACATGTTGTTGGTTTTTGTTTTAACCTTTAAAAATTTTAACATTACATTTTGTAAATTTATGCACCGCTTATTTATATATTCAAAGTAGACAAAGCACTGATTTGATTAACAAAAATAAAATAATAATCAAAATCAACAATATAGGAAACTTTCCACAAAAAATAGTGACAAAACAAGAACAAGAGTTTATACCAGAGATAATTTATCTCTGGTTTAAACAATCGAAACACACGCGTAAAAGGTTTCTGTATGCGGATGGATTGTTCACAATAGTTATTCTAGGTCATCATCAGAGAAAAGGTAACCACGCGAAAAGTGATTCGGTGTTTATTTTCTATGCATTGTTTACATAACCTACACTATACGGGAGATATATATATATATATATATATATATATATATATATATATATATATATATATATATATATATATATATATATATATATATATATATATATATATATATATATATATATATATATATATATATATATATATATATATATATATATATATATATATATATATATATATATATATATATATATATATATATATATATATATATATATATATATATATATATATATATATATATATATATATATATATATATATATATATATATATATATATATATATATATATATATATATATATATATATATATATATATATATATATATATATATATATATATATATATATATATATATATATATATATATATATATATATATATATATATATATATATATATATATATATATATATATATATATATATATATATATATATATATATATATATATATATATATATATATATATATATATATATATATATATATATATATATATATATATATATATATATATATATATATATATATATATATATATATATATATATATATATATATATATATATATATATATATATATATATATATATATATATATATATATATATATATATATATATATATATATATATATATATATATATATATATATATATATATATATATATATATATATATATATATATATATATATATATATATATATATATATATATATATATATATATATATATATATATATATATATATATATATATATATATATATATATATATATATATATAATCTTACCGTTTTAAAGATTATATTTTATGGTTGTGCATCAATAATTATTTATTTATATGTTAATATCAATTATAAATGAAGATAATAAATATTAATATTTGTAGATTTTTATTCAGAATGAGTTAATATTGTTATTCAAATAGTCGTCTGTCGCAAATAAAAGATTTAACATTTAGATTTAGTTCTCTCAGTTTCCGTTTCTGCCTTAGCGTTACTTTGTTTACACTCCTTGACCACTTCATGCAAGATTTCCACTTCTTCTTTTATGAAGTCCAATTGTTTTTCAACTTCATGTCGTTGGAAAAGCGGCTCTTTATCTGAAGTGAAATTTTTAGTTTAAATAATTAGTATATATATTTATATGGAGATAATATTGGAACATATGAGATGTTGGGGAATGCTTACTTTGCCGTTTGCATAACAATCTGTACATATTATGAACGCCATCTAGAGTCCGTTCTTTATTGAGATCATTTTCTGCGACACAATTTTTAGCGTTAGCTAAAATTTTTTCCCATTTCAAGCATTCATTCCGAGATTGAGTGAACGAATGCTCCAATTCAGCTAAATCATTCTGCAAACCCAACACGGTAAGTGCTGCTTCGTTAGTCAGTTTGATCATACGCTTGCGCATATCTTCAATTTCTTGAATTTTTTGTTGCTCCAATTTGGCAATTTCCACTTGTGCCAACACTTTTCCCAAACAAGAAAATTGAATTTTTCAAACAAGGAAACCGATAATTAGTTTTAAAGTCGAAGCATAATCAACAAGAACTTACTCAAGGCATCACAGCGGTCCATACAATCTTTAACTGACTCAAATATATCTGATTTTTCCACAACGTCCGCAATAACTCGTTCGTAGGGTTCGAATTCTTCCACTGTTCCTAACAATTCCTTACGAAACTCTATTAATGCGGTGATCGATTTGGTGTATCGATCAATATCTTTGCGCAGTTCTTCGTGTTTTTGTCTCTCTTCCAATATTTTCTTATCGGCTGTGTTCTTTTTGTCCTCACAATCTTTGATGAAGCTGTTAACCTCAATGAAACGCTTTCGCAGATTTGCCTGCAACTTATAAAGTTGATGGATGCGGCTGGCATTCGTTGCAGCTTGACGCTTTGCGTTCTCCAGCATTTCCTCCTGCAACCGTAGCATAGCTTCATGCTCCCGCTCATTATGTATTAGGAGAAGTTCCATGGAATCGCCTGCAGAATCCCAGTTTGGCGGTTTGCTGAAAAAACATCGTGGTGAAATAAATTATATTTAAAATCAATGTAGGAGAACACCAACACAAAAAATGCCTCCTGCTGTTTTGATTCTATATAATCGCCTACAGCATTTTCCGGATCCAGATCTAAGTTACCGATAACATCAATTTTGGTGGTAGGCTTGAATCGTGGCATATCGAAAATTCTCCTATTGATTAAACTTTCCCCTATAAAATTTAATTGCAGATAGATTTTCTTGTGACGTTTTGTTATTTTATCTATTAATAAAACGTTACTATGATAATTCCTATTGAAAACGAGCGCTTTGAAGTGAAATGCAGATGTTCCTATTTCTAACTATTATTAATAGTATCTATGTGTTATTATTATTTCTGAGTGATAAATTCAATCGATAAGTAATAAATTCAATCGATCTAAGTAACGTATATTTTAAAGCTGATGTCAATAAATTCATCACTGTTTTAGTCGTGATATGTTATAATGCCAGAAAGTGCATTAAGCGGTATATAATTTTAGCAACCGAATTCGAAATATGAGACAAAATTTTTCTAAAAAGTTTAATGTTTTTCAAAATCATTCTACAAAAACATATGTTCGAGAATCAATTATATCCGAATTTTTTATGGTAAACAATTACCGTCATAAATATTGTTGCATTTTTTTAACTATTTAATGTTTTGTATAATATCCAATTCCGCAAAACCATTTATAGCAGATACTGATCTTGTATTTATTACGTTAATTGAATATATATCAATAATTTCCGGTTCGATCACTAACTGTGAATCAGAGATAACGAGATAGGAAAGTTCTCTAACTGCAACTCTGATTTAAAGTAGTGTTCGTGAGTTTAAGACCCCGGCCATTCACCTTTTTCAAATACCGAAAAACAATCCATTTTATAATTTCACCAGCTTTGTTTTGATATGCCAACGTAGTTATTGGTTTATAAAATTCAATTATTTTTCATGTTCACTTTTATGATTTAAGATGCGTAGACAACTTGTGCGCGTGATTTATTTGATAACTAAAATATTTGCATAAATTGATTAGGAACAAATAAATCTGTCTCTGCTGTGAATTAAATTGAATTAACGTTATATGCTTTCGATTTCTTTCCAGCTTTTGCTTTCTTTTCTTTGAAACTTTCGTTTCCATCCGAAGGTTTCCGCTGCATACAGATAAGTTCAGTTCAACAAGCGGATTCGAATAAGAGAAGCAGGTCTATGACGTATTTGTACACTAGACTCTAGTGGCTAGAAGTCAATGACATCGGAGTTTATGAGATATAGCAACTTATAAATGGGTGATGATTTACTTCTGTTATGAATGTTATGACATATAGTTTCTGGAACTTGAAGTTTGTAACTACACGCTTTTATGGAGAACGGAAAAAGTAGAATTACGCCGCTATTTGCTTCGACGACAGCGAAGAAATTAGTAAATGTTATAATTTGTGGTGAGTATTGCTACTCTTCTCGCTTCCATCAATTTGAACAATGAAAACTTACGTTATCTGACAGTTCAATCCGACATATGTCGTAAACACGCAAGAGTTCAGTGCAAAAATTCGGACCGAACGTTCAAATTTCAAGCTCAGATTTTCCGATACAACGAAAGCAAGATGATAACAATATAAAATAACATTTTCTATTTTTTATAAATATTAGACAGTAATAAATAAATGTTATATTTTCTATAAAATAGAAAATATAACATTTTCTCTTTTTTCTATGCCGGCGACGCAAGCAACCGAAATTATATTTTTCTCGTTCCCCATAACAGCGGTTGTTATTTTGACGATTCGATGCGAGTATTCACACCGAGTTTCTATATGTGTTTATATAAATTCGGGCCAAACTGTCAAAGGACGCAAGCACTGTTATGCTATAAACACAACCTCGCGACAAGTTGTCGTACACCGCCGCGACTTGTCAAAAATACACGGAGTCTTATGGGAGTTGAGAAAAAAATAAATTTGTCGCTCTGCCGACGCGTACGACAGCGACTGTAGTCGAAAATTTTCTATTTTTCTCAGTTGTGGCGCATCTTGTTCTTCTTTTCTCTGTTTCTTTACTCTGTAATGACTAATGAATAATGTTTACTCTGTATTATTCTTTAATGCAAATATAATTGAATAGTCTCTTTTTTATGTTTTTTTGAAATTTTTCTTGTGTAAGTATTAATTAATGTAAATATATCTCCTAAAATGATTATTCTGTATTTTAGAATGACTGGTATTGAAGAAACTATAATTGAGCAGGTCAGGCAATATAAATGCCTCTACAATTTGCAAGACCCTGGTTACAAAAACATCTTGCAGAAGGAAAAAATTTGGGAGGAAATTGCTATAAAGACAAAATTGGATGGTAGATATATGTATAAAACTTAAACATACAAGCTTACTTAAATTAATAAACAAACATATGTTCTCTGCTTGCTTCAGCGCCGGCAGAGTTTTTTGACAAATCGCGGCGGTGTACGACAACTTGTCGCGAGGTTGTGTTTACAGCATTATTGATCAGCTGATAAATTCACACATGGTTTATATGGTAATAATATTCTTTATTATTTTTGTCTATAATTCTGCTTATTAGGTGCTGGTGGTTGTATAGGCCTATAAATATAGTTAAAAACATGACGTTATATCACTTTGGAAATTGTGTGGCGTTGGTATATGCGCCCTATTATATGGCCTATAAATCTGCCGGCTTGTAAGTCGTCTATTTTCAAATTCACGAGTAATTTAATTGTAATCTTTGATCAGATCAGAATATGGAGCTTTTTGGAAGTGCGTTCAAGGCGGTGGATTTTACGTATTTACGCAGTTGTGTAAGATGCTCATCTTGGCTTCGTTTTATGATTCAGATGCGCTTATCGCCACTGGGGATTTTTCTTTTTTAGCGGTGAGTTTGAAAATAGAGTATGAAATTATTTGCATTATAGATATTTTGCGGTATTTTGGGGGATGGTTTGTCCATATCTGAAGTATATCTGGAGATTAATATATATCGGGAATATATAACTCCCTCTAATATCCTGTTTAGTATCCTATACCGCGGTCTGAAAAGAGCCCAAGGTTAGGAAGTAAGTTTATAAAGTAAATTTTTAAGCCATCTTCGCAATGCGATTTTAAGATTGAAGATTTTAGCTTTGTAATTTGACTGAAAGGCCTTTTACAAAATAACTAATTTGGTTTATTAATCATTCCTATGGAATTATTCCTAATTTTTCCTAATTAAATAATTCCTAATTTTTGCAATTATTATTCCTCCATTTCTAGGAGATCTTACGATGCACCGTAGATGTCATAGATTTCCTTGGTTTGGCGGTCACACTTTCGCGGATACCGGGAAAAGGCCATAGTAAATTAATTACCGCTGGATTAGGATGGTCCGCTGCTGAAGTCATACTTTCTCGTGGTGTTATGCTATGGTCAGGAGCACGCGGAATGGAATTCAATTGGATCTATATTTTCAAGTGCCTGGAATCTAATCTTTTACTAGTGAGTATTTTTTGCATTTTGTAATATCTGGAACTATAAAGAATACTTGCAACAGATGCAGCATATCATAACAGTAACGTTGATTTGGCTCTTCACTCGGCACGATTTAAATAAAAAACTGAAGCCGATTGTTATACTTCTGTTACTGCTTTTCTTATTCAAAAGTATTTGGTTGGATGGTGTTTTCATGTTATTTCAATTTGGATTTTGGTCAATCCTTGCTGCCAAAGCGTTTGTGTTATTTGTTATGGGATTCGCATCGTTGTATATCTACATCGACCTGGCTCAACAAATAGGAATATGATTTTAAATGCCTTTGCTACTTTGAGCGGTTTACAGAATTAGTTTTAATAAATTTCAGGAAATTACCATTGCAAATAAAACTATTCTGCATATATATGCTGTATTTTGCATGCAATTTTCACCTAAAAAGCCTACCGTTACGGTAGAATACAATGAAAATTGATATTGTTGAAAAAATAGTCAATTTCATTTAAGGGAAAATTTAGTGAATATTCGTATTTAGTACCTGAGAATTTATCTGATAGACAGCTATTAATTAAGGTCAATTGGAATTAATTTTCCATACTTTGATTCTAGAGTCGGAACAGGAGAACTTCTTATATTTGGATTGTTTATAGAGGTAATCCATGTTGTCACTCCTAATTTTACTATTGTAATGTATTTTTTTACCCTTCCTTTTACATGTTTCAACTTTCGATTTTGTATTATTTATTTTTTGAAATAGATTTTAGTGAGTGCACTTGGAATACTTTATGTAATTACAAATTTATAAAGGGGTTCCAATTTCCCGTTGGGTCCTTTATTTAGTACTACATTTAATTTAAAAACAACAATATTTTAAAACTCCTGTGAATAAGGAAAAAGAAGAATAGCAATAGAAAACAATAATATTTTAAAACTATACTGTGAATAAAGAGAAAGAATAGCAACTTTGTAAATCTCATATATATTGCTCGTGCACTAAGATTTCATAAAAAATAGATCCCAAACCGCTTTCTGACGCGGCGAATTCATTGACCTAGCTCTTTATCTCTGGTGTCCCATCCCCGTCTCTGATGTCAAAAGAGGAATGGGCCTAAACGTACGACACCATACACTTTTTCAATTCTTGCTTTTTGTAATGCTAGCTGTGTTTTTTTAATGAACTCATTAAGTTTTGCCCAGAGTAAAGTTATAAGACACCAGGATAGGACATCACGTACACTATAGATTGCATGCCATATTATTGTTATTGTTTTGTTTCATCGTTAAACTATTTTTTAACAATCATAAAGTAAATTCCTCAGAAGGCTCAACTATATTCACCAAACCTTTGACGGTAAAAATTCAATGCCCTCTACTCAAACCCCATGTTTTCGATTACTGCTGGCGCGAGTACACGGTTAGTAAGGGCTTTATAATGTAAAACGAAACGAACAGAAGAAATGCGAAGCTGGCTTTAACAGAACGCTCAAAAATTTTGTATTATGCAAAACTTTCGTCAGCTTACTTAGATAACGTTTTCCATCAGCCATCCATGTTTGCGCGCAACAAGAACATCCCCCTCGTTAAACGAGTGAGTGAATGATTGAATGATACTAAATACATTTTGGAGACGCCGTTTCACTCACACCAAATCGCAATGATTCTTGCTCGCGTTTTATTTACTAGCTGCTTTGGCATCGGAACTCAACAATGTTCGGCTCCGGCATCCAGCTTTCGACTGGAATGGACTGATGAGCACTAACATTTGCTTATTCGTGTCAGCCGAATGTTTATCTGCTGATTATTACAATTTGTCAAAACAGAGAACAATTAAGGAAAACACAAAAAAGAAAAGAAACGCCTTCGTTTCGTTTTACATTATAAGACCCTAGGAAATAAGTACCAAATTCCAGCTAAGTTTGTACCATTCTGTGATTGGATGGAGCAAACGCATGTGGGTTAGTGCGAGGTGTCTTATCTATCTGACAGAGCGAAAGAGATAGGACACTCCCAATTCACCACGCGCAAAAGTAATTTGACGTCTATTTTTTATGCATTGTTTACATCACGTACACTATGGGTGAATTTGTACCATATTGTTGTTATTGTTTGCTTTCATCTAGTTTCCAGAAAAAAACAACATGTTTCAACGCGCTTATACAAAAGTTGTTTGATTTCTGCAACGATTGTAACGGTGTCTAATAGAGCAGTATGTTCCTCAACTCAGTACTGAATATTGTATTTTAGAAGATTGAGAGACAAAAATAATATCCAAATTCCACACAATTATCTCCCTATTAATCGTTGAACAATTTCTTCGTTAACAATAACGAAGAAAATTTTTTGAAAAAAATTATCTAAATCCTCAGAAGACTCTACCATATTCACCAAACCTTCGACGCTTAAAAGCTACAGCGACTCGAGCCCATGGTTTTGATTGTTGTTGACGCGAGTACGCGTTTCCTAGGAACCAGAGATAATCTCTGCTAGGAACTAAGTGTCAAATTCCAGCAAAATTTGTACCATTACATGATTGGATAGAGCAAATGCATGTGAATTAGTGCGAAGTGTCCTATCTCTTTAACTCTGATATTTTATATCAATCATCGACTGTCAGGCAGATATAACCTCTGCTGCGGTCTCTGGTCGGGAACGTTAATTAAAATTTTGTGGCGTACTTCTCAAACACCTGCGGAAAATAATGAACCGAGAAATATAGCTATGTCCATTTCAAGCTTCCGGTAAGTTTGCATGTGAGCAAGGATTCCTATGAGAAGGGCCCTTGCACCGATATTAAAAGTGCGACGATGTTTAAAATTAATGGTACCCTTGTTATTGCGGCTTAACTTCTTGTTTCTGAAAATCACTGATGATATTAGACCTAATAATGATTTATCGCTCACAGCTTTTTCAACAATTTTCCCGATTCGTACACGAATAAATACCCGATGGATTTTAATGTGCAGAAAATTTGTAGAATTTGTCTGGAAGAAGGTGCCATTACTTCTATCTTTAGCAACGAGTTTGCTATGACGCCTTCCACAATGATGATGATGTGTGCCAAAATAAGAGTAAACACTTCTTTTATTGTTAAAATACTATACAATATAAATGTTAACGATCAATCATTAGGTTCATAAAGATGACGGTTTACCAAGCGTTATATGCAATAACTGTATATATCGGCTGGGAGTTGCTTATCATTTCAAACAAGAATGCGAGAATTCAGACATCCGCCTCAGAGAATATTTAGGAATACCAGACAAAAAGTGCGGGTAAGATAACCCTCAAGAAATTTATAAGAAATTCTATTTATTCGTGTCGATTTGCGGTTTTATTCTGCGGTGCTGTTATTTTGGTTCAACTTCCGCAACATGTTCTGTTTTAAATATTTATTTTTATTCAAACCTATCAACGCATTTATAGTTTCACAGATGCAGGGACGAATACTGATGTGACGAGTAATAGCCGGTGGTGTTTTCGAGAAACCGATAAAGTTTTTAATTCTGGCGGGGACGATCTTAAATTAAAAAGGTTTACGGTTTGTATTCAAAAATAAGACTTCAACAGATATTACTTTTAGGAAAAGAAAAAGGCGTTACGAACGGAAATCTCCAACAAGGCACAAAAAGCGAGGACCGAAACCCTTGCAGAAATTGGTTCAAACCTGCTACGAATGCAATAAAAGCTTCAAATGCCTGGCTCAATTACAAACTCATATGCGCATTCATACGGGGGAAAAACCCTTCATTTGCAACTACTGTCCAAGTCGGTTTGCCCAAAAATATAATTTAGTTATTCACGAGCGCACTCATACTGGCGAACGGCCTTTTCAGTGTGAAAAATGCTCCAAACAGTTCTCAGCTTTAGGTAACTTCCAAGCACATCAAAAAATCCATTTTGGAGTACGTAATCAGTGCTGTCCTATCTGCCAGAAGGCTTTCTATAGTGTTGGTGATTTATCCAAACATATGATCATTCACACGGGCATGAAAAATCATCATTGCAATATATGTGGAAAGACATTTAGTAGGCAACGTGATATGCAAGCACATAAAAGGAAAATGCACGTAATGGAACTCAATAATATTTCTGAAGAAAATGCCGTTATTGATACTGATCATGTACCAGTAAATACGTCTAATACTTTTAAATGCTCTGATTGTGATAAAGATTTTGTGGCATCCGCGTGTCCTACGTCGAATTTTCGCTCACACGCTAATAGTAATTTAATGGAAACACACACTGACACTCACGGACAACCCAACGATAATAACTTTGGTCTTTCCCAAGAAACGTTGCACCTTGCACATCCTCCACCAATCCCTTCAACCAATATGTTAGCACCAGCATCACAAACTATTACTTCTTCAGTTCTAAATCATTCAGTTCCACAAATAAATCGCACACCTCCGGTCCTCAGTATGGCTGTTTCTCATGTTGCGATGCCACATATATTTCAAACGCATATTATCCCACCTCTACCACCTCCTACAACACCTAACAGCCATAATACGTTATCAATGATGCATTCTTCACAGCGAATACATCCATATTAGACTTCATATATTAAAAAAATCCGGAAGTATATCATGAAAATCCGGATTTCAATGTTTAAAATTAAAGTAAAAATATTCTTTAGATGAATATTGAAAGTTATTTTATTTGTATGTTGTTTTTGTTTGAATCGATGATTTTTTAATGGGTGAAAGGTGGAGTTCTATATGTACATAGGGTACAAATAAGTGAAGGTGCTGAAGATGTAGTTAAGATTGTTTGAAAGAAGATATTCATGGAATTAAAGAAATGGTATTTGGAAAGTGCGAGAGGTACGCGAATTTGTTAACTTGTTAATTCCGGGGTAAGTGATTCGGGGGTAACAAAATAAAAGTAATTACATTGAGGCGATAAGTGATGCAATTACAATTTACTTAACATTCTTATTCATTAATTTAAGTTTCGTAGCAAAATAATTTCTAAAGTCAACAAAGTTTACTGAGAGCTGTAAACCACCCTCATCCTTGCTCGATTACTTTATGGACACTTTCTGCTAATTTACTTTCGTTATGACTAACAAATTTGGGAGGTTGGCGTGTTAGTCAGAGATAACTCTGGTGTTAGTTTGTAATTTGTTTTTTCTATCGCAGCGCAGCATATTTTCTATTAATTCTCTAGAGATATATAACCCGTTTTCCTAAAAACCAAATGTTTACTGAGAAGTAATTGTCAAATTACGAGGATAATTTCATATGATATCGTGATCTCATAAATGAAAATGGTAACTAATTTTCGTTTTGGATATGTATTACTTGCAGTTCCTAGAACCATGCTTGAAAATAATGGGGCATATGAAATCCTTTATATAAACTGGCTAGGTTTTTTCAGGGCGACGGTGGTAAGATTTGTGATATTAGTGATGACGTCTTGAAGGAATTGAAACAATTTCGTTTTCGTAAAATTTTAACCAATGCTGCATTAATACGTAAGTAAGAAGCTCCAACTATATAATATATACACTATAATTTAATATTGAATCAATTTTAAATGCGAACAAACGGTTTGTAGAGCTTTGTGTTACTTGTTCTTCATTGTTAATTTTCTAGCAGTGGTTAGGAACAAATTTATTTTAAACGTCGCAACGACTAAGTTAGAAAATAGATAATGTTAACCAAATTTAATATCAAGGAAAGATCTGAAATATGTATCAATTCGAGTATTGGAAGGATTACCGTTACAAAAAATATCATCTTCAATTTAGACGTCACCCGGATTCTTTTTTCGTATCTCTTTTGGTAGTACTCTCAGCCCTGACTCCAACAAGCCAACAAAATTTATTCTTTCATGTTGGCGGAGCTAGAGCCCTTTGAAATTTTTAATAAGAACGCCTATATTGCAGCTGAAAGTTTGTTGGGGTCAGGGCTAAGCGTACTAATAAGAAAAAATATGAAAAAATCGAGTTACATCTAAAGTGGTCTTAAGCCAAAATAATAATACAATTAATAAACTGACGGGGAGCAAATAATTATACCCTTCATTTGTGCAATTTTTGTTCGAAAGACATCTTTAAGAGCTTTTAATATTTAGTACCTTTTTTTATTAGCATTCTCAAAAATTATAACATGCAAATTATTTTGGAACAGGGTCATCGCTACACAAAATCTCCTTTTCTGGTGAAAATTTTTGTTGTAGACAAAAACAATAGCGCTTTTTGTCGCTCCCGCTAAGTTCCCGAGAAATACGTTTTTACAATTTAAAATTCTTTCACTCATATCTGGCAAACTACCTGTAAAGCTGATTCACCACATGGAAGCCAGTAATAATATTCTTCTTTACTGTAATTAAATATTTTTTGATTAACGTCTGCTTTTCAAAAAAGCTATAATTTAAATTCTGACTACTTTTTTGTGATTTTTATTCATATTTTTCTCTAATGTATATTTATCCCCCAAGAATAGTTTCAGTATGTGGAAATGCTTGGAAGGGAAAGTTTCGTAGCTCGCTATGGATAATTTCTCGTCGAAATCTATGCGGTAATTTAAGGGAAAACGCATTTTAAAGCTCATAATTACTTATGTGTGTAGACCTTGGTTTTTAGTTTTGGAACAGGTTTACCGGTACACGAAATCGCAGTTTTTAAGCAATTTTTGCTGTTGTCGTAGACAAAAACAAAAACATGGCTATTGTCGCTCTCGCCCGATTTCTGGAGGATACGTCCATTAATTTTAAAATTTTACTCCATAAAATATTTTATGAGAGTATTTTTATGTCCATAAAATGCTCTCATAAACATAATATTGTTTGCATAAAAAGTATTCACATATGGCGGCCTTCAGCCGCAGCAAAGATCGCCAAGTAGAGTACTCCCGCAAATATAATATTGTTTCCATAAAAATTATATGTATGGTGGACTTCGGCCGTGGCTTCGATTGAATACTTGTAGATAAAATTTGGTGTGAAGATTTTGTGCGGAGGTGAACTTAAGCCTTAGTTTTGATTAGATTTTATTAAAAGTATTACAATATTAATATCACAATAACAATAATACAATAACTATATTATTCACAATGTTTTAGTAACGGTGATTCTTCATATCTAATTTTTTTTCGTAATCGTATATTTTTTATACATTTTAAGAAGCTTTCTCCAATGACTTCAGAATTATTTTCACAATTTTAAGTATCATTATTAATAAGTATTGTTCTATCAATGCCTACATTTATAAGTACTTCCTTGCGTAATACAACACTGACCGAGCTCTTGCATTTTCGCACGCCAGCACTGACATCTACGTAATTATGGAAGGGCTCACTTTGTCTATATGAATTAGAGTTGTGTCGTTCGCGAACGAACTAGTTCATTCGAACTATTCCCACTTGCGAACTATAAGAACTAGTTCGTCTCCCTCCCTCTTTTTAGTTCTTTTAGTTCGCAGCAACACGTCCGTCACCAACCTCAGAAATGAACGAACTAAAGAACTATATCGGATTGAACTATGTGAACGAACTAAAGAACGAACTATGTGAACGAACTAAATGAACTATGTAAAGAACTATATATTGAGGTAAAGAGCGAGCTAGCACGAGTATGATGACACCACTGAATTTACCACCTGAATGTAAGAAAGAACAAAACACATTTTCCAATGAACTAGAACGAACGAACGAACTAAACTGAACTATGTAAAGAACTAAAAGAACTATGTAAAGAACTATGTATTGAGGTAAAGAGCGAGCTAGCACGAGTATGATGACACCACTGAATTTACCACCTGAATGTAAGAAAGAACAAAACACATTTTCCAATGAACTAGAACGAACGAACGAACTAAACTGAACTATGTAAAGAACTAAAAGAACTATGTAAAGAACTAGAAGTATATGAAGAACTATATGTTGAAATATATAAAAAGAGCGGCAGAGCAAGCAAAACACGCTACGGTAAGAAGTATACGACTCAATTGAGACTTTGAGTTTACATGCGATTTTATGGAGATCCAGAAATAAGTTTGATTTCCATATTTCCTCCCTACCTCTTTAATATATAATAGAACATATATATTATATATAATTATATATATTTTTATATTAGCATACCCATAGAATAATTAGAACTTATTGCTTAAACTACTGTATTTGAAAAAAATATTTAATAAAAGTTTGAACCCAAATTTAATGTTTTATTTACTATATTAGTTATAACAAAAATTTATCCGTGCATTTAATATCTTTGCACGAGCTGCTTTCTTTTATTTTATATACGAGTGGGAAGACACCAGAACACTGTTCTTTAGAGAAAAACGAATAAAACGTATGTTGTATTAAGAAGAAGCAGAACGAACTAAAAGAACTAAAAGAACGAACTAGTTCACAAGTTCGAAATGAACTATAAAGATCGCTCCCTATCGGGAACTAGAATGCCCAACTCTAATATGAATATCCTTACTAATATGAAGCAAATTTATCTGTATCTTCTTTAATGATTTTAGAGCGTTATATAAAGTTATTTATTCTTACTCTTTCCACTGATTTTTGAAAAATATATTAAACTTCAGTTAGCATAAGTCAGTCCCTGATCAGTTTAGTTTTTCATATAAGGCAATGATATGTGAAGGTCCTTAGTTACGATACTGTAAAATTTTATTTTTGATCACTTTCAATTCTTTTAATCAACTAAAATTGGGGAAATATTTTTAGTGAAAGTTGATCGAGAGAAGCAAGTTGTTGTTTTGGACGAATTAATAGAAAATATATCAATTGAGGACTTGCAGGAGATTCTACCAGGACATCAGCCTCGATATATAATATACTCTTATAAAATGACACATGATGACCAAAGAATTTCTTATCCAATGTGTTTAATATTTTACACTCCCCGCGATAGCCAGGTAAGATATTTTATTAACATTTTAAATACTACTTGAAGCTAATATAATAAAATATATTCAGATTGAATTGCAAATGATGTACGCTTTTACTAAGAGCGCTATTCAAAAAGAGGTGGCTCTAACACGGGTGTTTGAAGTTCGGGAGCTCGATGAATTAACAGAAGAGTGGCTGAAGGAAAAGTTGAAATAACTAACGTACACTTTTAGAAATTAATGCCAAAACTAATTATATTATATAATTAAACGTATGATTTATTGGAATTGTAACAGCTTATTTAAATAGGTTAAAATTATAAAAAAACTACATATAAAAGGGGGGAAAGACAAAAGGCTATAGCTTAAATACCCTATACCCACATGATATATCCGTATTCGTAGTTGAGACGCTGATAACGCCAATTTTTTGCAAAACGATTTAGTATTCGTGGTTCAATTCCAGGATAAAATGTTGTCTTCATATCCGCTCTACAAACGTTGAAACTGAGCTTCGTATGTGCATACATTCATATAAGCTTCAAAAAGAAGGCATAGTTCTCATCCGATTTCGCCCATTTCAATACCAACCTGCTTGCAACAACAGAATATGTGTGCCAAATTTCATGACCATGGCTCTTTTCATTCTCGTAATCGAGGTTTCAACATACAGACGGACGGGAGACTTAATCGACTCAGGAGATTGTACTGAGCGAGAATATATATACTTTTCAATACTTTTCAATACCCATACCTTTAATGAGTTACAAACGGAGGAACGAACTTCGGTATAGAGTATAAAAATTATATTGGTTTTAATCAATTAATATCCAGTTGGCTTATTTCGCCTTTCTTATATTGTAGCGCACAATTCCTATTGTGAAACCAATAACCTTTAATTTCCTCCCACTCCCCAACGAGCAACAGGATCATTAAAATGATGGAAATTATGTTTTAAACAACCATCCTAATTTTTTGCAATTGCTAGTAATGACTTTTATATCCTATTCCCTTTAATAAGGGGTAAAAGGATATATTAACGTTGATATTAAGTTTGTAACGTAGTGAAGGAGCTACAATAGATATAGAAAAGTATATATATTCTGGCTTAGAATGATCCCTTAGTCGATTTAGCCCTGTCCGTCCGTTTGTCTGTCTGTCTGTCTGTGGAAATCACGGTTACAAGAGAACAAATGCAGATGTAATCATGAAATTTGGTGTGAACATTTAGTGTTAGGATAGGCTGATTGGTAATGAAAATTGTATTTAATGTGAATTAAAACGTGTTTAGAGGTCAATTTCTCAGCTCCGAGTACGAACTTAAGGCTGAAATTATATATCCGTGTCTACTACTTTATTTGAAAATATAATTAAAAAATGGGCGTGGTCCGCTCACTAGAGAAAAAATTCGAGCAGGCGTAGAGGCGTGAAAGTAGAGATATTGAAATGTTGCACAAATATTTCCTATAAATATAGGCTGGGTACTGTTGAAAATGGGCATGGCGTGGGTGCTGTTTCACAAAAAATGGGCATAGTATTATGGGCAAAAAACACGATTACAAAAGAACAAATAAAGCTATCACCATGAAATTTGCCACGTATGCTCTCTCTCATCACAAGCTGGTTATAAATTTAATATAAACATTTAAATATAAATATATAATATATTTATATAATCTCCCGACATTTTATTTGAACGTTGTTATCAAGAGATTCGGGAATTGGAAAAAAGGGCTTTTTAGAAAGCATTATTGATAGGATTGAAAACTGCAATCGTACTTATTTATATAGTTTCTTGAATAGAGGTCGGTTAATGATTTACGAATATAATTTTGTCATCGATGTAAACCGCTCCAATTGTTTCATTGAAGTCGTGGACGTTTGAATCACCTGATAAAATGTAACTTGGCATTTCTAGTTTTTTATGATAAAATGTGACAAACTTGTGTTAAAATTTTTAACAGCTTTTTGCATTTTCTAGAAAAACGATGTAAATAAAAATAAGTATTTAAAATATTCAAAAATAAAGTGATTGATTATAATTGGTGGTGATTGACTGTTCGCAGTGGGTGATCAACTCATCTGGCTTCACGATTTGTGCATAGAATTTATGATAAACACAAGAAAAACATAAATTAATAAATTAAAGCGTAACAATATATGAATAATTTTGCGGAAAATGATTAAAACTTTATATGAATATTCTCAGGAGAACACATTCAATCTATTGGTTCCGAAAAATATATGGAAAGAATATAAACAAAAGCGAAGGTCTTGTGGGGCAAATGATAAAATCGCTGTGAAAATTTTAATTTGCCAAAAATAGAAGTTGCTTAGAAATAGGGTTCAACATCAACCGTAAGTTGCGGTATTAGTTTATTAAGTGTTTATGCTCTTCGGAACAAGTTGGACGATATTTATTTCCTCATGTACGAATAACAGAAGCCGTTTATGAGTACTTCTAAAAATATATATTTTCCCGTTTGCAGATCATGCTAAATCATGACGAAGATAAATCTAAAAGTTCGAAAGATTTCTTTGAGAAATCGAGTTTAAGGCATATCTCAAAGGATGAAGTGAAAACTGAGACTCTTCAGTTTCTCATTCAATCAAATGGTTTATCAACAGATAGCAATTTTACATTTAATAGTGGAAAACAAAATGAAGAGAATCATTCAGCGTATAAGTCGGGAACTTTTATGAAATTGAAGACATACTTGTATGCTCTGCGTCCGTGGTCATTATCTGCCAGCTTAGTTCCGACATTATTGGGTTCAGGATTGGTCTATCGATCGCAATGGGCATCAGATTTTAGTTTCATCATATTTCTTTTGACAGCCTTCACAGTCGTTACGGTTCATTGCGCTGGCAACGTGGTAAATACTTACTTCGATTTTATTAAAGGCATCGATAGACACAAAGCAGATGATAGGACATTGGTGGATCACATTTTGAGTAAAGACGAGGTAAATAATATTGTTTACATATATTTACATCCTTGCGAATTATTCAAAGGATAGATCACCATCATTATATGTGAATACGGTTTTAATACAAACTGATTCTTCCAGCAATCGAGCATGGGACGCTTGTTGATCAGTTTGCACTAAAAGCGAGTTTGATAGGTTGTGATAAAAATTCGTACAGGCTTGTCGTTTCTAGAGCTTATTTGAAAAAATCTTAGGAGTAGAAGAAAAAGTTTGATGGATCATTTTAATATAGATATTTATTTATTTCAGGTTGTTTCATTAGGTGCTATACTTTATATGGCTGGCTGTGTCGGATTCATACTCCTGGCTATCCTTAGCCCTGCTAAAATGGAACATCTCGCTTTAATCTATTTTGGTGGCCTGTCATCCAGTTTTTTATATACTGGAGGCATAGGATTTAAATACATTGCATTGGGTGACATAGTGGTGCTTATACTTTTTGGACCTCTCTCGGTATTATTTGTTTTCCTTTCACAAACTGGACATGTAGACTGGACCACAATTTATTATGCCTTCCCTTTGGCCCTCAATACGGAAGCTATTTTACACAGTAATAATACTCGAGACGTAGAAAACGATCGGAAAGCAGGAATAGTGACTTTGGCAATATTGATTGGGCGTACTGCTTCCCATGTCCTTTACGCTCTTCTTCTTTTTACACCGTATAGCATTTTTGTAGTATTTGCTTTAAAATACTCGTTGTGGTTTCTACTACCTCTCATTACGGTACCACAGGCATTCAGTATTGAAAAACGCTTTCGAAATGAGCTCACGATGAATGCTGTGCCGCGAGAGACAGCCAAATTGAATTTTTTCTTTGGAATATTATACGTGGTATCCTGCTGTTGCGCTTCTCGACTGCCAACCTTCAGTTACAGGAAATACTAGTGAGCCCTGACCTCAAATGCGGTTAGTCTAAAACCTAACCTCTTCGACCTAAACAATTCTGGATATCGATTTAAGAGAGTTCATTCAGTATAAGTAAATTAATCTGTCTGATCGCTGATTGATTTTAAATTAATACAAAACAAGAAAGATTTTCTCGAAATATTTACTGAATTCAGTAATAAAACAAATATTGTAATACGAATTTTGTTTATACTTATTTTCTTATAACGACACACATTTTAGATATAAGGTGAATGAATATTTGGAGATATTTTATTTTTGTAAAATGATATTTCCATCTATATTTGCAAACATATATATTTAAAATTTCGATTTTATTTCGAGTTTATATTTTATCTCGTTTGAATTTTTAACGGACGATGTATAACGGACTGGTTCGTCCGATGCTTCAACGTTGTTGTGTTATATATCCAACAAAACGTCGTCGTTGTTGTGATGTACGCACAGCTTCAATGACAATTGGTGTTGTTGCGCATTAACATAAGCATCGATCACATGACTGTAGATTCACCCAACGACTTCATTTAAATCGCTGTGTGAACGAACAGTCAATTTTTTGTCCAGTTAACATTTATATCTGCCACATAATGCTTTCAATGTGGGAGAACGTTCAAAGGATTTGAATTGTAGTTTGCATGAATTTTGAATTTTCTGAAATGTCTGTAGATGAACAACCGCGGCAACGGAGATGACACACAGTAAGAGATTACGTCTCCGTGGAAACATTTGACGAGGCTTTATTGAATATTAAAGCGGGGTATAATGAGAGCATCAAAAGGCTTCACAGACGCAGTGGCGCCGTCTAAAGGCTCTTCCTCTGGTAATGGCTGTCCAGGTAATGGTTGAAATTGAAAGTTTTGTAAAACGGTGGTAATAAATAGAAACAAATTCTGACGACCCAGTATATCACCCATGCAACGATGCCTACCAAATCCAAATGGATTATATGCATCAGGGATTTTTAATTTTCCATTTGATAGAAAACGTTCGGGATCAAACCTTCCGGGATCAGGAAAATCATGTGGATTCATCAGCATACCACGAAAGCAGGCAATTACCATTGTATCTTTTGGTATTTCGAAGCCGCTAAGACGTGTATCGCGTAGTGCGCGGTGAGGTATCCCAAACGTATTTCCCATAAACATTCGTATTGCCTCGCATACAATCGCTTCACAATATGGCAATTTATTTCGATCTTGCCATTCGGGACGCCGACGTAAACCGATAGCTTCCTTTATTTCAGAAAATGCCTTCTCTTGAATTTTTGGATTACGCACCATATGCAAAAAAGCGAAGCCCAAACTTTTATTTGTAGTCTCAGTACCGGCCAAAAACATATCTAAACAGACTGCTAACAACTGCTCTTCGGAAAAGCTATCGGCATGATTTGGATTTTTTAGTTCACGTAAATAGCTATCCATTAGATCTCGAGGTATATCGAAGTTCATGAAATTTTGACGATGATTTTCAACTTCTTCACGTAAGAATTTATAAATTCGCTGATGACTCTCAACAAAAGCGTTATAGCCAGAATAATTCGGTGCTATAAAACGCATGAAAGGAAAATGGCTGAACAGTGTACCGACCATATCAATGTTTTGAAATAATTCGAAAAACATCTCCAGTAAATCTGTTACCTCGTGACTTCTACGATCGTACCTTTTGCTCGCCATCATTGACCACAAAGTATTTAATATATAAACTGTAAATAAATTTTGCATCGACACTTGTCCTTCTTTACCCCCTTGTTCTTTTATCTGCTGCGTTAGATCATCGAGCAAATGGGCAGCCTCTCTTTGAATTGTATCGATCATCCCGCTACGAGCGAAACCGAATTCCTTTAAATGTTTTAAAATGAATCGCCTCTGAACAGTCCACAGTTCTTCATCGGTAACCAAAATACCTTTTTTTGAATTGAATGTACGCATACGATAAAATATGCCATCAGGCTTCCCATCAAGATCTTCATTAGTCATCATCTCATTAATCGTATCGTTGTAATAAGCAATCACTAATTTATCTTTGCCAATTTTCAAACCAAATAATCCATATGGATTTATATAATATTTTGCTAGTTCATCGATGACCTTGCAAAACATCCCACATCTAAGACGAAGCTGCGATATTTGCAGGGCACAACCAACTATAGGGTACCATTTTGGTCCAGGCGGAAATTTCGGTGGCTTCTTAACATCCCATACCACAAACAATAATACTAAAACTGTAAAAAAAATTGCCGCATAAAACATGGCTTACGTAACACACGTAGGAAACGAATATTTCGTGCCAGAAAAATTCACTTTCACTTTCGCGCGATCTGCTCGTGACTCGCTAAAATGTTTCTGGTCTCTATTAAATCTATTCCTCCATCGCAGTACGCTCTGAACGAAGTCAAGACTGAGCCGTACTAAACTCTGTGCAGCATTTGCATCATCTATATATAAGCCTTAGACCTCATCAATCGCAAGACGATACAGATGCAAACGATATATTTATTTATAACTGTATTAATTCCATCACCACAAAAGCTTCCAGCGCTTCAAATAAACGGCTTAGCAATTTGTACGATAGAAAGCAATCAAAATTTTTCAAATGTTTTAGTATATTATTTATTGATTTACAGAAAATATCGTTATTTCCTTTATTTTAACATAATTTTTCTAATTTCAATATTAATACAAAAATAATACAGTCATAGGAGAGCCAACGCTCAGTGACCAAATTCTTTATTTTAAAGGAACTCATACAAATTGAAAAATAACTATTTGGAGTGGAAATCCAAATTAAGCCAGTTAAAAAACGGTTTTTGAAACACATTGATTCCTTATTGAATTCATATTGAAATACGATAAATGTTCTTAAGGCAAAGTGCTCGAAATAAAAAGATGCTGATTTAAATATTAGAAGTGTAAATTAAGAATCCATTAGGACTCTTAAATATATATAAAATAATATAAAGAGTAAGAGCGGTTTCAAGAAAAATAAATTTGGTGAAATCAAGTTTTCCCAAAGAGAGAGACACAATTGTCTATTGGGTCTTAAATAAAAAATTAGTTTTTTATGAACAACAGTTTTTATTTACGTAATTTTAATTCGCACAAGGAGTAAAATTCTTTTAAAAATATTTTAATAATAATTAAATCTTGTTTAACAACTCTATTTATTATAAATTAATTCAGTACACTGAAAATAACTTTGTAAAGAGAGAAGCGATTCTATTTCCTTTTAATACACGATACTATTACAGAATTATATAATAATGCTTTCAAAATTGTTTAACACTACTTAAAATTATTTACATAAATATGTAAAACTAAAAGACAACTAGTAATAGTTTTTGTGCTGGATTATGTGTGGGATTATGTGCTACCGTTTATGTTGTTGACAGTATTCTGTTAAACTGACTACAGAAAATACAACTGTAAAAAGTTTACGGCTTCAATTACAGAATATCGACCTACCGACGCATTAAAAGGTTCGTATGATATCGTCTCGTCTCGACTTCCCAGCTGCCTTACAATTGTTTGTCATAACCATCGCGCAATTCGTCTCCAGATGTAGTATCCAACTATTGAAAGGTAACTGTCATGCCATGTCTTTAGGCAATATGAAATATGGAATAAGCATATCAACGTGTTAAATGCTTCGATTAGCCTCTACATGAAAGGGGCTTAAATTTGAATGTTTGTGAATGAATAACTCTTTAGAATTAGGGTAGGGTATTTGTGAAATTAATACTGATCTTCAAAAAGTAAGCAATCCATATTTCACGAAATGCTACAAAGGATAGAAGAATATGATCACACTGATTATCCAAATGATGGAGACCATTACAATAATTACGAGGTGCTACAACATCACACAGAATAATAGTGACTTATTCCTAATTTATTGCAAATTGCAAAGGATAAAAAGTTATTCCTCCTTTTGCGTGCAATACATGGCCATTTTTGAATAATTATAACTTCAAATGGAGCTTACAAGGTTTTCATTAAGAGTCTGCTAACGAAATCCTAAACAATAAAAATATCCTCTAAATGCAAATCCTATACAATTTTACTCAAAACGCATGTTTTTACCATACCATACCAAGTAAATTTCCTATAATAATATTTATGTTGGTTAGCGGTCAAGCCAATCCCAAGAAATAAAATGAATACCTGTTTCCGCGAAAGTATTTGTTATGTAATTATGTCACACGTTCAAATCCAGAAAAAACCGGGAAATGCGTGAAAAGCTGTGGTATTGAATGAGGACAAGTTTGAATACCACATAAATGAAAATTAACTACGTGTGTGAGCACATACTGGCGTTTTTGAAACGAGTAATCATAAACTTGTTCGAAAAAAGCTCTTTCGGAGGGTAACTTTAGTGAGGTGTGCGTTGAAAGTCGCGGACCTTGGAAGTATTTTCTTCATTGACAAAATCACATTGGGGCACAACGTTTTTTCAAGTTGAATAGAGGAGATCGACACATCAATTGTTGTTAAATAAAAAAAAATGGTTTTCAGGTAATTAGGAAATTAATTACGGTGTTAACGGATTTCACTTTTGAAAATTGATAATAAAATCCTTTTATATTGCTAGAATTTTGGATTAAATAAATAATGTCGCATTTCCTCAGACTTGTTCTCTTAATGTCGATGGGACTTGGAGCCATGTATATGTTACATTTGCTTGCTCAGGACTATAATAAAATACGGAAACCAGTCGCAGCAGCAGCACGAGCTTTGACTGGCGCGAGTGGAGGATTTCTACGTACAAGACGTTCTCCTTCTCAATTAAACTTTAATGAAAATCAAATAAACCGAAATCGTATTGATATTAATGAAACCCTAAACGAGAATTGGAAGAGGATCATAACACGAGATTACTTCGGATGCTTGCAATCATTAATTTGTCAGATAACTTCCGGCGCCGAGAGTGAATCTAAAGAGGCGTTATTTATAATTAATTTTGTGGAATCGCACTTAAATACAGCTCCAGAGGTATTGGCTAAAGCTTTTCATCGAGGTCACGATTTTCGAGGGATGTCATTTAAATGCTACGATGAATATCCATTTTGTTTCTATTCAGCAAAAACAATGTTCAGAATCCTAAGATGGTTCTCTGTCTACGATTTATATTAACTCAATTTCAATAAAGATAACACGCCAAATTATTTATTTTAGAGTTACTGAACTAAAAGGTAAGAACGACAAATTCCTTCCTATAATTACGATATTTATTTTAAAATCTTACATAATTCCACATCTTCCAAAAAAATCCCAGCAAAATTATTGCGGAAATTCTACCTCTCTGGCTCTATCAACTGCGTCTTTCAAGTCGGCAAACGATGAGTACTTTATATGACAAACGAGCCGTTTATGCAAATAGGCTCACGTGCTCATGTGGGCTTATGGATATGTGACTTAACGATTACTTCACACAGCACAGTGACTCATAGAATGTTCATATTTTGGATAGATTTCTCGTCATTCCATGAAATTTTTGTTGACAGAATAGTCCTTTATATATATATATATATATATATATATATATATATATATATATATATATATATATATATATATATATATATATATATATATATATATATATATATATATATATATATATATATATATATATATATATATATATATATATATATATATATATATATATATATATATATATATATATATATATATATATATATATATATATATATATATATATATATATATATATATATATATATATATATATATATATATATATATATATATATATATATATATATATATATATATATATATATATATATATATATATATATATATATATATATATATATATATATATATATATATATATATATATATATATATATATATATATATATATATATATATATATATATATATATATATATATATATATATATATATATATATATATATATATATATATATATATATATATATATATATATATATATATATATATATATATATATATATATATATATATATATATATATATATATATATATATATATATATATATATATATATATATATATATATATATATATATATATATATATATATATATATATATATATATATATATATATATATATATATATATATATATATATATATATATATATATATATATATATATATATATATATATATATATATATATATATATATATATATATATATATATATATATATATATATATATATATATATATATATATATATATATATATATATATATATATATATATATATATATATATATATATATATATATATATATATATATATATATATATATATATATATATATATATATATATATATATATATATATATATATATATATATATATATATATATATATATATATATATATATATATATATATATATATATATATATATATATATATATATATATATATATATATATATATATATATATATATATATATATATATATATATATATATATATATATATATATATATATATATATATATATATATATATATATATATATATATATATATATATATATATATATATATATATATATATATATATATATATATATATATATATATATATATATATATATATATATATATATATATATATATATATATATATATATATATATATATATATATATATATATATATATATATATATATATATATATATATATATATATATATATATATATATATATATATATATATATATATATATATATATATATATATATATATATATATATATATATATATATATATATATATATATATATATATATATATATATATATATATATATATATATATATATATATATATATATATATATATATATATATATATATATATATATATATATATATATATATATATATATATATATATATATATATATATATATATATATATATATATATATATATATATATATATATATATATATATATATATATATATATATATATATATATATATATATATATATATATATATATATATATATATATATATATATATATATATATATATATATATATATATATATATATATATATATATATATATATATATATATATATATATATATATATATATATATATATATATATATATATATATATATATATATATATATATATATATATATATATATATATATATATATATATATATATATATATATATATATATATATATATATATATATATATATATATATATATATATATATATATATATATATATATATATATATATATATATATATATATATATATATATATATATATATATATATATATATATATATATATATATATATATATATATATATATATATATATATATATATATATATATATATATATATATATATATATATATATATATATATATTATTCGAGTTATTATATTCGAGATATGTATTAATCATAATTCATGGAATATAATTACTTTTCATACCTTGTATAGGTTGAAAAGTACCTTGTATAGGTTAAGATAAACATCAAACTTCTTTATGAAAGTTCTTAAAGCTCTACACCAAACTTCCTTTGACGAGAATATTATTAGAAGCCGAGCTTGAACGACAATACACCGCAAGCTGCTTGTGCCATACCCTTGGAATCTAAACTCATTCTGAGAATAATTTTCCAAACAATTTCAGAGCCTCAGAGTAAGTTTAGTTGAATTCAGAAAAAAGCCGCCATTTGGGGCGGATTGCTTTTCTCTATTTTTTAAATATACACCGGTTTTTGTGCACACTCCCAATATATATTACGCTTGTGTGAAAAATGTATTAAATGTCAAATATTAGTTTATATATTTTCATCGCCTTCTTAAAATGAATACTAAGCGTACATTTTCAAATTTTCACGTCACCCTCCTTGACACATGCTACTGGAACGTTGTTAGTGTACTGTACTTATACTTATCATGTATGACAAATCATACATGTATGTAATCATACTTATCATGTATGACAAATCACCGTTTTAACGGAAGTCGTTGCCGTTGGGTGAATTCAGATACAATTATTACGCCCTAGCCACAACCGCACAACAGCAGCGGCAGTAACGAACAGTTCACTGAATAGTTTATGAAATGAAGAAAATTACGCAGCGTCAGTAGAAATGGAATCTTATGTTATAAACGCAACCTCGCGGCAGTTGTCGCGTCGATAAATCAAAACTCTGCTGGCGCTGAAGTTAGCAGATAACGTGTCTGTAATTTCAATACAATTTTATTAATTGCTAATGCCATTTAAAGCAAACAAATGGAGAAAAGAAGAACAAGACGAGCGACAACAAAAAAAGTAGAAAATTTTCTACTACTGTCGTTGTCGTACGCGTCAGCAGGGCGACAGTTTTGTTTTTTCTCAATTCCCGTAAGACTATGTAATTTTGACATGTCTCGGCAAGGATATTCAAACTGTAGCGAGGTTGTGTTTATAACATTATACTGCAGCAACTTTTAAGCACTTTTTCTCGCAAAATGCAGCCACATATTACGAAAAATACCAGTTCCAAATAAAAATAACGAACATGTCTGCTCTTAAAGGCAGAAATGACGATTGTTGCTATTTCACGGGATATTTCACGGGTTTCACGGGAGGGATTACGCATTTGCTTACGGTGTCACTGCGATGTTGTGGCTTCACTGTTAGTCAGCCCATACAAACTGTCAAATGAGTATGGATTAGTTATTTGTCGAGTTTTCCTTTTGACAAATTAAATATATTCTCTGGTCTATTATCGATTAAGGTATCAGGCGAATATCTCTGAATTCAATTTGTCGTGTTTGATTTATATCTACGTTAACAATTGCGGCCGATCGATCACGTAATTTTTGAAATTCCAGTATTTATAGAAGAGGACATGCGAATGAGATAATGGGAGCACCTGAATTGCCTTCAGATGCTGAGGACTTAATTCATCCGGAGAGTTTTCCACCACAGCAGATAATTTTGAGCGACGAGAGTGATGACTCCACAGTCGCATATGATGGATATCAACCGCTAGTAATGGTAGACGACATATCGGAGTCAATTCTTTCGAATAATAATCTAAGTGATAGAAATACCAATCATACTGAGAGCTCTCAGCTATTCTCGCCGGGCGAAAGGCTTCTGCCTCTCAATGAAAGAGCAGTCGGAGCAGTTACTGAGAATCAAATATGGCATGCTGAACATCCCTCGGAAGGCATTCAATTAGACACTTCCAGGACACAAGAGGTTGATTTTCAGATTTATGTATATCAAAATTAAAGAAATGACATTAGCTATTTTTTGAAAAGATTATAACTATAATGGCAAATTTTTCGTTGCCGAATGCGCAAATACCCGACTGGGCAAGAGAGACACCTGAAGACTGGTGGAAAGACCAGCTTCTTCAACAGATAAGGCAAAGGACGAGCAATCAAACAAATGACGCCGTGACCAAATCTATGTAATATTGTTTAAATAAATGAATTTAAAATTGCATTTAATGAAAATCTATTCAAAAAATTTTAAAAAAATTTAAAATTTTAAAATTACATTTAAAACGATCCTCAAAATTTTCAAGGAACTAGAGTTGCGAAATTCCAAAAAGGAAAGCAAAAAAAATTTAAGCATGATTTCCGAATGGATGAGCGACCGGACATTTAAGAATATCCTCAGCTTAGTCATAGACCCATTAAGGACCTTACTGGAAAGGAAACTAAGGCAGTTTTGTACTTTCATTTTTTTTTTTTGAGCTTCTAAGCAAGTAGCAGATAAAAATTCATTTGACACGAAATTAACAAATGTTATTTATTATCAGTGCATTCCAGCCGAAACGAAAAGCAAGAGGTCTCTTGCTCAGGGAACTTTATCTGAGGAAGCTGTCGAAAGTTTTGCATACTACGCAGTCCTTCCATTAGATTCGTTTTACGTACTAAAATCCTAAGTATAACTACCATCCAAAGGCAATTTAATTGTTTTACTTTTAATCGTGCTCCGAACTTAATATTCTGAGATTTTATTGATTAACTTTAATCACTGAAAACATATTTCAGAATTAGAAAAAATTATATTAATTTCAAAAGAGCTGCCCCAATAGATTTCAATTTTGCGAAAGACCCTGTTTGATTACTGTTTGCGAGTTCTCGTATTCTCTCAACAACAGAATCGATGGACGCTAAACGTGCTATTGTTCGCTGGCGAAAAGGTGTTACGGTTAAATTGCCGAAAGCCTGCAAGGATCGATAACATGCTTCCAAGTCCAAAGCCCATTTTAATAATTCTATGACACCGTCGGTTAACATGCGACATATTTCATCGGTTGCAGTATCCAATACTTGAGTTGTTGTTAAATTAAGATAGAATGTGGCAATCGCAATCTGAAGATTAGCACTGCCATTTTTAATAGACATTACTTGTTCACTGAGTTCATCCAGGCGTCCTTCAATTTCTTTTCGACCAGCTTCATGAGATATCATGTTAGTCAGACAGCGAACAACCATTAGTTGATTTGGTGCCGATGTTGTTATTTTCGGTATAACCAATTCCAAAAAGTTCAGAGAATTTAAATGCACAAAAATTGCTTCGTTTCGAATAGCCAATCGTGCCACATCCAATACCGGAAATAGAAAATCTGCAGAATATTTTGTGATTTTTAGATGATGATTATCTTTCTCTTGCTATATATTTTTTACCATTTGGCCAGCATAATAAATAACGTAGTGCCTCAATCGCGTTCCTGTCATTTTCAGGACTTTTGTTCGTTAATTTAATTAAGTCCTCGAGATATTTGTCGGAAATCTTGTCACTTCCATTTGGCAGTTTGCTGTTAAATTCTCTGTTAACCAATAGAGGATGAAAGAAATACAAATTAGACTGCTTAGAGAAATGTATTTATATCTACATACTTCAATTTATCCAGAATTTTGCTGGGATCAAAGTTGTCCAATGTGACGTATTGCCTTGTCGGGAAATGTTTCTCAGTATCTTTAAAAATATTTAAATAATTGTAAGTGTGAAAATTATAAAAAATTCATTTAATAGATTGTTTTTTCCTTTGAATATATTTTTGAACTTCGACCTTGAAGTTGGTGGTAAATATTATCTTTTATTTCTATTCCAGAAAACTGAGATATAGCATGGATCATTTACTAATATAGCGTGTATATTAATATATATTATAGAGATCGTATAGAAGCAAAGAATTACATACCTGATTCAGTTGCATAGCCATCGATGATATTTGAATTGTTGAAGCTGTCACCACTTGCGTGTGGCATGTATCGAGAAGTTCCAGTGAACGGATCTTGATAACCACTAAAACAGAAAAAATTCGCAATACGAAATTCAAAAGTACTTTTATGACTATAATCACCTTCCTATGGCGTGGGATGTAACTTTTGGTTCTGAATTTTTAATTATAAAATTAGCAATTTGATCGAGGTATGATTGAGGCAAATTATGTTTATGAATAAATGCTTGGGCCGCTCGCCAAGGATCGTCATCCCGGTTGTAGGGTAATTTAATTGGAGGTTCCGTATCAGAAATATCAACCGAAAATACAAAATCATATTCCTTAAATGATCTCAAATAAATTAATTAAATTCTGAGAAAAAATAATTAATATTATCTTACTTTTCCTTCGAACACCTTCTTCGCCGAAGTGATTGTACTGCCTCCATAGGCTCCAGTAATATCACCAATCAAATTCCAACTTGATAACTGCCACTTGTAACATTTAATTGATCCATCCGGATGACGGATCATTACAGTCTGACCTTCTCTTGTCCCATTTTTGTTCAATAGTTCTGGTCCCGGCAAACTAAAAAAAATATTTTAATAACAAGTTAATTCCAATAAAATTATTTTACTATTACTCAGTCTTCTTAATGTCTCCCAAATTTTCATCAATTTGTTGCTGCTTTACAGCGACTGCCCTTTTAAAAGCGTTGAGGATACTTTCATCTGCTACTCGTGCTGGATCTTTAGTAAAAACGCGGGCTATACCATCACTACTACCAGTTATTATATCACCATTCTTTAGGCATGCTACCGACCATATAGACTGTGCTGGATGAATAATGGGTGAACCTAACTCTACACCTTTCTTAAGATTCCACATGCGTAACGTGCTATCTTCGCCACATGAGACAATATATTCTTCACCCAAGGCTTTGTTCTGAGCAATGGAGTAAATGTAATTCGTGTGGCCATTCAATTCTCTTACAAATTCTCCATCCTTGTTCCAGTAGCGAATTGTGGCATCGTTAGCACAGCTTACAACTGATCCATCAATTAAACCAAGCACATACCGGACACAATCAGTGTGTCCTATAAGTACACGCAACTTTTCGCCATTTGTGTTCCAATAAAAAATTTTCTTATCTGCGGACCCTGTAATGAATCTTTTAATTGAAGGCACGCATGCTACCGCCCATACAGCAGCTTCATGTCCGGTAAGAACAACAGATTGATAGGCACCATCTGGGCGTAAAGTCCAAATCCGTGCCGTCTTATCCCAGCTTCCCGTAATAATGCTCATCGGTTCCACACCCGACTCAATCGAACAAACATTTGATTCATGCCCTTTTAAAACATGAATCAATTCGTAATTACCTTCTTTGTAGATACAAACTGTTGCATCATTACTGGCAGTGCAAATCCATTGTTCACTTTCCAGATAAAAAACGCAAGAAATAAAATTTTTGTGGTCCTCTAAACTGATCGACTCTATGTAAATATTTCTGGAAAGGTTAATTAGGAATAATTCAAACAGAAAAAACATGCTTGAGCAGAGTGCTACTAAGCTACCAATAACTACATGGTTTGAGTTATAGTGATTTTATACAAAAGGCATTGGAACGAACTTTCGTCATCCCTCGCCAAATTTGGTTTGGAGACAAATCCGTTTCTGCGATGTATCCTCTTAAGTATCTGATTTTGAACGAAGATTCAGACACTGAAGATGGCACATCGCGGAAATCGGTTAGTCCTAAAACCAAATTTGGCGAGGGATAACGGAAATCCGTTCCAATATCTTTTAACATACAACCTTGTCGCAAAAATCCATAAAAATATACATACATGATTTTGTACAAATGTACAATAGTTTCGTATTAAAAAAATATTCGTATTATTTAAAATATGGTTATCCCATCGTCACCTCTTGTATACAGCTATTAATTCAATCGGTGATTACATTTACATCACAGTCAAAAAATCTCTCGTAGTAGCACTTACTCCGTTAGAACATGTTGGCTCACCCTGATGGTTTCCAAATTTTTGCACTCTTGTCTCGTGAGCCGGATATTACAATTTGACCATCTGCAGTCACACCACCACCAGCAACTGACCGCACATCCATATTATGTCCTAACAACTCACAACTCAATTTATAGTTGTCCAAATTAATTTCCATATTATACCAAGGTTATTTTGAATAAACAGAAGCAGCCGCGGTCACAACTAGATGAGAGTTTTACGTACTTATTACCAGAAACAAAGATAAGCAGATAGGACACTCTCCAAACCCATATACAATTTACTAACCATCCTAAATATTTTGTACTTCGCTGATAAATTTCGTACCTAGTCGAATCTGCGAGTATCGAATGAACGTTGTTAGATCTTGCAAGCGTCAAGTAATCATTCATGTAAATGAGAATTTACAGCCTTAAGCATTATGCTATAAACACATCCAAGGCGGCGTAGGGTTTTTACAGCTGACAAGTGTCAAAATTTACATTGCGCTTATGGGAATCGAGAGAGAAAATAATGCCGCTGAGAGAATATTTGCCAGCGGCGAAATAAGCCGTAGCCAGCTACGATCTATTTCTATTCTGGCGATGTTTGTAGCCGTGCTCTCTCTCTCACATGAGTAAACGTCACTTCGTTTCGGTTGGGAATCTAATTTTTTCGGCGGCTTTCTACGCCGGTGTTTTGTGCAAACGCTAAGAGAAGAGAGTAAAAACTTGTATCACGGCAAAAAATCGCCTTGGATGTGTTTCAGGCATTAAAGCCATAGAATTTCGCTACGAACATTCTGTGTGAGTACTTGAACTATCACAATAACACATGCTACTATAGGGAACGGGAAAATTACATCTCGACACTGTTAGCACCGATGAAAATAAATGTATTTTATGGTGCGTGTTGCACTTCTTATTTTCATTGTATTTCTATGGGTTTAGGGCATTATACCTTGAACACAGAAAGTCGCCATTAGTCATTAAAACGAAAACCAGGAGGGACGACGGCATATCATACCTACTAGCAATTCGCTCAGATTTTTTTCAAACTTTTCCGTTGGTGTTTTTTTATGCTGATTCCAAAAGCGAAAACATTTTTGGCCATCCCCCTTGGGGCGTGTGCAGAGCCCTTCAAAATTTGAGATATAAATGTCGGCATCTCCTAAACCGAGCCCGATATTCAGACTAAGTTGGTACCGTTGGAAAGCTAAGGATAAGCTTAGTAAAAATAAAAACAGTTATGGGTTTAAAAAAATGTAGTCTGTACACCGCTTTAAAATAAGTTCTCAAAAAATGCAGCACCGATTTGGATGAAATAAATTTTCTAAGATTGCCATTAATATTCTCTTTCTTATGTTTACATTGTTGTATGGGTGAATTTCGCACATTTTTGGAAAAAAATTTTTGTATGCGAAAACAAGGTAGCAAAACTTAAATTCACTTTTATTTCCAAAACTGTGAGGATATAGATAAAATGTTATATAACATAAATAATTAAGCATATCCTTAGCTTTCCAACGGTAATTTAGTCTGAATAGCTAGCTCAATTTAGGAGATATCAACAGATACATTTCAAATTTTGAAGGGCTCTACCCAGGCCCCCTAAGGGGATAGACAAAGAAAATTTTATAATTTTTTCGTTGAACCGTTCGACGCAAGCAGCGATGAAGCTTATTACCTCGGCCACCATGAGCCCGTGTTACTTTGACAGGTCGGTTCGAAAATCCACACTGAATATTTGCAAGAAATGGTTATGTGTTTACATCATTATGCTGTAATAACTCTAATAATTGCGGATTTTATTTTAAGTAAATCTCTGCACACTTCGGAAATGGATAATCCCAACTCTCTGATATATATATATATATATATATATATATATATATATATATATATATATATATATATATATATATATATATATATATATATATATATATATATATATATATATATATATATATATATATATATATATATATATATATATATATATATATATATATATATATATATATATATATATATATATATATATATATATATATATATATATATATATATATATATATATATATATATATATATATATATATATATATATATATATATATATATATATATATATATATATATATATATATATATATATATATATATATATATATATATATATATATATATATATATATATATATATATATATATATATATATATATATATATATATATATATATATATATATATATATATATATATATATATATATATATATATATATATATATATATATATATATATATATATATATATATATATATATATATATATATATATATATATATATATATATATATATATATATATATATATATATATATATATATATATATATATATATATATATATATATATATATATATATATATATATATATATATATATATATATATATATATATATATATATATATATATATATATATATATATATATATATATATATATATATATATATATATATATATATATATATATTATATATATATATATATATATATATATATATATATATATTATATATATATATATATATATATATATATATATATATATATATATATATATATATATATATATATATATATATATATATATATATATATATATATATATATAATATATATATATATATATATATATATATATATATATATATATATATATATATATATATATATATATATATATATATATATATATATATATATATATATATATATATATATATATATATATATATATATATATATATATATATATATATATATATATATATATATATATATATATTATATATATATATATATATATATATATATATATATATATATATATATATATATATATATATATATATATATATATTTATATATATATATATATATATTATATATATTATATATATATATATATATATATATATATATATATATATATATTATACTATATATATATATATATTGTTACGTTATTTGAAGATTCTACTCTGAATATTTCAGGTTCGATCACTGGATTGTGAATAATCCAATAAAACACTTTATTTAGCTGTTGTGTTTAATCTAAATTTATTTGTCAGCTTTATTTAACCACTTTTACTCGCAACTATTTACTTTACAATTCTGTACTTTCACTTTGTAACTTGCACTTGCGTCATGTGTTCACCTCAGTAGTCAGACACGAATTGATTGACAGCTGTCAGCAGCCGTCGTATTTATACCCAGCTCTAGCGATAAAGGAAGGGTCTGGAATGTGCTTGACATTTCTTAGTGTGGCTGTGTTGTATGGTGTAATTATTGTGAAACGTATGAGTCATGTCAAACATGTGTAATGTTTGTGTAGTGTGAATGATGATTATGGTGAAATGACACATGTGTCAGTTTCGCTTTAACGAGAAGGCTAGAACGTTCGGGTGCGTTCTACCATCTTCCGTATCACTGCCCTCCGCTTAAGTCTGATCGTCCAGATCAGACATCGTATTCCATTGATGATATGGGGCTAATCTTTCCAAATGGAAAACTTTTAGTTTACCCTTCCTTTGTGATAGGTTTTGTATTCGATATACAACATCGTTCAGCCCGTTTTATAATTTTATAGGGACCTTCCCATGACGTCTGTAGCTTTGGCGACATACCCTTTTTTCTTTGTGGATTGTACAACATAACCAATTCACCTTCCTGGAATCCTTCCGTGTTCATAGCTCGATCGTAACGGTCCTTATTTTATTACTCATCAGTTGCATGTGCTCCCTTACTTGCTGGTGTATTTCGGTCCATATCCGACTGCAGCATTTCCCAATAGGGATTACCCTTTTCAGCAAGGTTCGTGCATTTGCCAAATTTCAGGTCTGATGGTAATCTCAAGTCTGTTCAAAAATAACTCGTGCTGGTGAATGTGATGTGGTTTCATGGACTGCTGACCGATAAGCCATTAAAAACATTTGAATGTGCTTATCCCAATTGCGCTGACATATGTCCACTACCTTGCGTAAATGTTCCTCTAGCGTACGGTTGAACCTCTCTACCATTCCGTCTGATTGTGGTTGTAAGGCAGTTGTTCGAGTTTTCTTGATTCCAAGCAATGAGCACATTTCCTGAAATATGGCAGACTCAAAATTTCGTCCCTGATCGGAGTGCAACTCGATTGGTACGCCAAATCTTGTAACCCAATTCTGCACAAAGGTTTCTGCACAGTCTTTGCTTCTTGGTTGGTAAGGGGTACACCTCAGGCCACTTACTGAAGTAGTCCATAACTACCAACACATATTTATTTCCGGAGTCACTAGTCGGAAATGGTCCAGCTACATCCATTGCTACGCGTTCGAAAGGTGCTCCTGCATTGTACTGGTGGAATTTGCCTCTACTTCTAAACTTCGGTCCCTTAGCAGTCGCGCATTGTTTACAGCTTTTGATCCATTCTGCGACTGATTCCTGGCAATTTGCCCAATAAAACCGCTGTTTTATCTTTTCTAGTGTCTTTGTGACACCGAGATGCCCTCCGCTTGGCCCGTTATGAAATCCATCAATACATCTGCTATTCTGGACTTAGGCACGACGATCAAATTGCGCGTGTATTTTCCATCCTTGCTTTCCCATGTACGATGCAGTACTCCATTTATCAGCTTTAAGCTATTCCACTGCATCCAATATGCCTTTTCTAATGGGCTTCCTGAAGCCATTTCTTCTTTAGTGGGTCTTTGGTTCATTTCGATAGCGCTCATGACCCTGGTTAAATCATTGTCTTTCAGTTGGCAATATCTTATGGCAGCAAATTCCCACTTTTCTTCAGGTTGCAGGTTGGTTAGTCGGACGTCAACTACGCCTTCACATCTTTCTGCCTTGCAACAATGTTTGCATTCCAATGGACATGGTCGGCGAGATAGCGCGTCAGCGTTGCCATGCAACCCTCCTTTCCGGTGTTGTATTTCGAAGTCGTAGTTTTGCAGTCTTTCTATCCAGCGCGCAATCTGTCCTTCTGGATTTTTAAATTGTAAAAGCCACCTGAGCGCTGCGTGATCTGTTCTCAGTAGAAAATTCTGCCCATACAGGTATTTGTGGAAGTGTTTGACGCATTCCACCACTGCTAATAGCTCTCGTCTGGTCACACAATAGTTCCTTTCTGGTTTTCCAAGTACTCGACTGTAATACCCAATTACTTTTTCTTGACCATTAACTATTTGTGATAGTACACCTCCTATTCCGTAAGCGCTAGCATCTGTGTCCAAGATGAATTTTTCGCCAGGAACTGGATACGCCAACATTGGTGCTGTGCAAAGCAATTCTTTTAGTTGCTGGAAAGCATTTTCTTCTTCCTTTTTCCATTCAAATTTGCAATTCTTCTTTGTGAGGTTATGCAAGCTGCGGGCGATGTTGGCAAATCCAGGTACAAAGCGTCGATAATAAGTGCACAGGCCTAGGAAACTACGAACTTCATGGACATTTCTAGGACGAGGCCATTCTTTTATTGATTTTATTTTGTCTTCATCCGTGTGAATTCCTTCTGTAGTAATTTTGTGGCCCAGATATTTCACTTCTCTTTTAAATAGGACGCATTTCTTCGGGTTTAACCGTAGAGTGGCAGATGAAATTCGACTAAAGACCTCTTCCAGATTTTTAAGGTGATCCTCGAAATTCTTACCCATGACAATGATGTCATCGAGATACACCAGACACGTCTTCCAATGAAGTCCTTTTAAAACGTGTTCCATCAATCGCGCAAAAGTTGCTGGCGCATTGCACAACCCAAATGGCATTACCGAAAATTGCCACAGTCCATCTCCAATGCTGAAGGCAGTTTTCTCACGATCAGGTTTCTCAATTTCTACTTGCCAGTATCCGCTTTGCAGATCCAATGTCGAAAACCATTTCGCACCAGATAATGTGTCCAACGTGTCATCTATTCGCGGCAGCGGGTAACTGTCCTTTTTGGTGACGTCGTTCAGCTTTCGATAATCCACGCAAAATCGTGTACTTCCATCTTTTTTTTTAACCAACACGACTGGTGAGCTCCATGGACTCGTCGATGGTTCAATTACTTCATCCCGGTGCATCTCTTTTATTATCCGGGCTGCCTCTTCTCGTTTTGCCAGTGGAACTCTTCGTGGAGCTTGGCGAATTGGTCTTGCATCGCCTGTGTCTATTCGGTGTTGCACCACAGCAGTCCTTCCAAATTTGTTGTCGTCACTGGCAAATATGGACCTATATTTTTCCAATAGGAGCTTTGCTTTTCGTCTTTCTGAACCATTCAACTCATTCAACCAGTTGTTCATGGTGTTGGCGATTTTTCTTCTTTCTTCATAAACATTGTTTTTGGACGTCTGAGGAATGTTTTCGCAATTGACTACAGCTTCCACTGCTTGGCATTTTCCTCTTACCACTCCTGGCTGGAGAGTGATTGGTCTTGTGAGTCCATTTACCGCACGTATTGGAATGCACCCATTATTGTTCATTTTTACTAGCGTTCGTCCAACGACTATATCCGATGATGTTTCTGCCCTTTCTACTACCCATAGATTGCCATTTCCACAATCCCCATCCATACGTGCCCATAAAATTGCTTCGGATTTGGCTGGAATCTGCTGTTGATGACTTATACTCACATTTCTTATTTGAAGGTGTTGATAGCCAGCATTCAATGGTATTTCCATATTCTGGTATGTCAGCAATTTTTCATTCAAATTAAGAGTAATTCCGTGGGCTAGCATGAAGTCGACACCTATGATTACTTCGTCCACTATTGAAGCCACTAAAAAGGTATGTCGCACTTCAAGTGTTCCCAATTGTATGGTACACTCCATTTTACCATGAATTCTTGCCTCCTCTCCTGTAGCCGTATGCAATTTGTAACCAATCAATGGCTCTATGTTATTTCCCGCAAGATCTGACCTAATAATGGAATGTGTTGCGCCCGTATCCATTGTCAAAACGAGTATTTGTCCATTCACAGTTCCGTTTACCGTAAGGCTGTTGTTGTTTCGATGTATTTGTGAAACAGAGACAGTGGGGCAATCAGTAGGCGGGACCAGCTTACGCCCCTTACGGCTGGCCCGTTTTAGTTTAACGGTTTATCTTGTTTTGCAGCGCCACTTCCATTTCCGCCGCCTATCTGTCTTCCGTTTCCAACTTTGCGAGATGATTTGCACTCTCTTGCAAAATGACCTGCCTTACCACAATTGTAACATTTATTTCCGGAAGCTTTGCGGAATTCTGCAATCATCGTCTGAATTAATTTTTCCATGTTCTGGTTTTGGTCAAGCTCTACTCTGTGAACGCTATGTGTTGGTTTACTGATGAGACCAGCTGTTTCTTGCGCCAGGGCATACGATACTGTTTCAGCAAACGTTTTCTTTGTATCGATGTTTGCTGCGCGTTTAGTGTCCACATCTCTTATTCCTCGGACGAATGCTTCGATCTTAAACGTTTCTATGACTTCTGCCGGCGAATCTGCATATGCTAAATGAGCAAGGCGCTCTATATCAGTTGCATATTCTTGCAGCGACTCGCTCGCTTTCTGATATCTGTTCAGCAATTCCATACGGAAAACTTTCCTCTTGTGGTCACTGCTATATCGACGTTCGAGGGCAGCCATTATTGCATCATAGTTTCCCTTTTCATCATCAGAAACAGTTTGTAGAACTTCTGTGGCAGATCCTTTGATAGATACCACTAAGGCTGCCACTTTATCGGCCATACTCCAATGATTGGCTTGTGCAGTGGTTTCGAACTGCATTTTGAAGATTTTCAACGGTATGGTTCCATCAAAGGTTGGAGCCTTCAACTTCGTTGAACTGACTGTTGTGACTGGCCCGCTGGATGCCATTTCTCTGTCAAGACGCAACACTTTGTCTCCAGCTGTTGTAGTTGCTCTTCCATTTTATCCTGTCTTGCTTGCAGCTGAGCAGAGTTACCCTCTATCCGTGACAGTTGGGTTTGCAGCTCTGAAGTATTATTTGCCAACTGCTGCTGCAATTGTTGTGTGTTCTTTGCCAGCTCCTGCGTCATTGCCGCAAGGAGCATGTTCATATCGAAACCTTGAGCTTGCTGTGGTTCTGGCAGTTGTTCTTCAACCTTTGATGACGCTCCAGCATCATCGTAACCGAATTCATAGCCATCTACATCGATGCCATCTTTTTCCAATGATGCACGCAGTCTCACTTGCAGCTCCGCCTTGTTACCTGTCACAGGCAGTCCACGAGCTTCCAGCTCTTCTCTTAGTTGAGAAATTTTTAATTCTGCAAATCTCACCATGGTACAGGATTATTCAGCAATCCCACTTCTGACACCAATTGTTACGTTATTTGAAGATTCTACTCTGAATATTTCAGGTTCGATCACTGGATTGTGAATAATCCAATAAAACACTTTATTTAGCTGTTGTGTTTAATCTAAATTTATTTGTCATCTTTATTTAACCACTTTTACTCGCAACTATTTACTTTACAATTCTGTACTTTCACTTTGTAACTTGCACTTGCGTCATGTGTTCACCTCAGTAGTCAGACACGAATTGATTGACAGCTGTCAGCAGCCGTCGTATTTATACCCAGCTCTAGCGATAAAGGAAGGGTCTGGAATGTGCTTGACATTTCTTAGTGTGGCTGTGTTGTATGGTGTAATTATTGTGAAACGTATGAGTCATGTCAAACATGTGTAATGTTTGTGTAGTGTGAATGATGATTATGGTGAAATGACACATGTGTCAGTTTCGCTTTAACGTGAAGGCTAGAACGTTCGGGTGCGTTCTACCATCTTCCGTATCAATATATATATATATATATATATATATATATATATATATATATATATATATATATATATATATATATATATATATATATATATATATATATATATATATATATATATATATATATATATATATATATATATATATATATATATATATATATATATATATATATATATATATATATATATATATATATATATATATATATATATATATATATATATATATATATATATATATATATATATATAATATATATATATATATATATATATATATATATATATATATATATATATATATATATATATAATATATATATATATATATATATATATATATATATATATATATATATATATATATATATATATATATATATATATATATATATATATATATATATATATATATATATATATATATATATATATATATATATATATATATATATATATATATATATATATATATATATATATATATATATATATATATATATATATATATATATATATATATATATATATATATATATATATATATATATATATATATATATATATATATATATATATATATATATATATATATATATATATATATATATATATTATATATATATATATATATATATATATATATATATATATATATATATATATATATATATATATATATATATATATATATATATATATATATATATATATATATATATATATATATATATATATATATATATATATATATATATATATATATATATATATATATATATATATATATATATATATATATATATATATATATATATATATATATATATATATATATATATATATATATATATTATATATATATATATATATATATATATATATATATATATATATATATATATATATATATATATATATATATATATATATATATATATATATATATATATATATTATATATATATATATATATATATATATATATATATATATATATATATATATATATATATATATATATATATATATATATATATATATATATTATATATATATATATATATATATATATATATATATATATATATATATATATATATATATATATATATATATATATATATATATATATATATATATATATATATATATATATATATATATATATATATATATATATATATATATATATATATATATATATATATATATATATATATATATATATATATATATATATATATATATATATATATATATATATATATATATATATATATATATATATATATATATATATATATATATATATATATATATATATATATATATATATATATATATATATATATATATATATATATATATATATATATATATATATATATATATTATATATATATATATATATATATATATATATATATATATATATATATATATATATATATATATATATATATATATATATATATATATATATATATATATATATATATATATATATATATATATATATATATATATATATATATATATATATATATATATATATATATATATATATA
>OZ016502.1:48741676-48767039 GCA_963966595.1 Physocephala rufipes | reverse complement strand
ATATATATATATATATATATATATATATATTATATATATATATATATATATATATATATATATATATATATATATATATATATATATATATATATATATATATATATAATATATATATATATATATATATATATATATATATATATATATATTTATATATATATATATATATATATATATATATATATATATATATATATATATATATATATATATATATATATATATATATATATATATATATATATATATATATATATATATATATATATATATATATATATATATATATATATATATATATATATTATATATATATATATATATATATATATATATATATATATATATATATATATATATATATATATATATATATATATAAATATATTATATATATATATATATTTTATATATATATATATATATATATATAGATATATATATATATATATATATATATATATATATAAATATATATATATATATATATATATATATATTATATATATATATATATATATATATATATATATATATATATATATATATATATATAATATATATATATATATATATATATATATATTATATATATAATATATATATATATATATATATATATATATATATATATATATATATATATATATATATATATATATATATATATATATATATATATATATATATATATATATATATATATATATATTATATCTATATATATATATATATATATATATATATATATATATATATATATATATATATATATATATATATATATATATATATATATATATATATATATATATATATATATTATATATATATATATATATATATATATATATATATATATATATATATATATATATATATATATATATATATATATATATATATATATATATATATATATATATATATATATATATATATATATATATATATATATATAATATATATATATATAATATATTATAATATATATATATATATATATAATATATATATATATATATATATATATATATATATATATATATAATATATACTATATATATATATATATATATATATATATATATATATATATATATATATATATATATATATATTATATATAATATATATATATATATATATATATATATAATATATATATATATATATATATATATATATATATATATATATATATATATATATATATATATATATATATATATATATATATATATATATATATATATATATATATATATATATATATATATATATATATATATATATATATATATATATATATATATATATATATATATATATATATATATATATATATATATATATATATATATATATATATATATATATATATATATATATATATATATATATATATATATATATATATATATATATATATATATATATATATATATATATATATATATATATATATATATATATATATATATATATATATATATATATATATATATATATATATATATATATATATATATATATATATATATATATATATATATATATATATATATATATATATATATATATATATATATATATATATATATATATATATATATATAATTTTCGTGAAATTAAACAAAACTTCAATTGCTAACTTTTGAAATATTTTTCAGCTAGGAAAATATTGGGTCGTAACCAATTTCTTTCAGGGGTCTGGGCAAGCGTCTTACAATATTGACGGTACTTCGTCCATTACAACTGCTCCATCATTTATGCCTCCTTTGGCTTCTCATGTGAATCTAAATCAATCACCGAATCCGTCACTATCCAAAGCAAACCATTTGCCCTTGCCACCGTCAAGGAACGTGGCAGGAAACGATTCTTCCGGTAATAACGAAATTAGTGTCCCTGCACTTCAAATACCACAAGCAATGCTGACCAATGCAGCACTTGCGCAACAGTTGCCTAATGGTACAATTATAACCCAGCGTCACCCCTCTGTTGAGCAGCACCAGCAGCAACAATTACACGTTCACGGTAACTCGATAATTATTTTTCCAAATGATTATTTGTTTTATTTTGTATCGCAGCGGCGATGTCATCTGCAGAAGATAATAGACAACATGTTGCTCAGCAGCAGCAACAGCAACAGCAACAGCAACAACAACAACAGCAACAACAACAACAGCAACAACAACAACAGCAGCAGCAACAGCACGTTCCAGTGCAGCAGCAACAATCTCATCAGCAGGATAATTCAAAGGAAGAGAAAACATATGCTGCCAATGGGAAAGTGAATCAACAAATGATTATTCAACAAGTGACAACGACTACGACTCCGACGACTTCATCAGCAGGTGTTGGGGGTGCAATAAGTCTTGGGAATTCGAAATCAGACAATAAAGATCAACACCAAGAGCAACAGCTTGGCAAACCGCCGCCCGGCATTGAAATGTATAAGGTCAATATTGAAGATATATCACAATTGTTTACTTATCACGAGGTTTTTGGAAAAATCCATGGAGAAGTAATGAATCATCAGGTAGCCACGCACTCTGTCACACATCCGAATGGAACGGCTGTTACAACATCCAGTAATTCTCTAGCCACTATCTCAACAACTAACACGACAACGGGATCTGGCATCACTCCACCAGCGACTACGTCCAATCTTACAACAACAATCGCTAGCGGAACAACAACTGTTACAACTACTGGCACCACAGGTGTTTCTGGTGAATTGCTTATGCCCAAAATGGAAGGCGGTCTTGGTGTTGATCAGCCCACAACCATAACTTTAGCACCTGACGGCACCCCAATCGCAACAGGAAATCATGTCTGCGACATATGTGGGAAAATGTTTCAATTTCGTTATCAATTGATTGTACATCGTCGCTACCACAGTGAACGCAAACCATTTAATTGTCAGGTTTGTGGCCAGGGTTTTACAACATCCCAAGATTTGACCCGTCATGGCAAAATCCATATCGGGGGCCCAATGTTTACTTGTATTATATGTTTCAACGTCTTCGCAAATAACGCAAGTCTTGAGCGTCACATGAAACGGCATTCGACTGATAAACCATTCGCTTGCACGATTTGTCAGAAGACATTTGCACGTAAGGAACACTTGGATAATCACTTTAGGTCTCACACTGGAGAGACTCCTTTCCGTTGTCAGTATTGCGCAAAGACATTTACACGTAAAGAACATATGGTTAATCATGTTCGCAAGCACACTGGAGAGACCCCACATCGTTGCGACATCTGCAAAAAATCATTCACACGCAAAGAGCACTATGTCAACCATTATATGTGGCACACGGGTATGTGAGGGTGTGGGGAAGTAAGGAAGCGAGAACTACTTCAGATCAGTTCCCAGATAATCGAAGCGTGTTTTTTTTATAAAATTATAGAGAATAATAAATAAAAACGGTTTGTAAATTTTTTTCAGGACAAACTCCTCATCAGTGTGAGGTTTGTGGTAAGAAGTATACCAGGAAAGAACACTTGGCCAATCACATGCGGTCTCACACTAACGACACGCCCTTCCGTTGTGAAATTTGTGGCAAGAGTTTCAGTCGAAAAGAACATTTTACTAACCATATTTTATGGCATACGGGTATGTATTCGTATGTGCATAACTATATATTTTATAAATTTAACAGATCCTTCCACCCATCCCTTAGGGGAGACCCCTCATCGTTGCGACTTCTGCTCAAAGACGTTTACACGCAAGGAACATTTATTGAATCACGTTCGTCAGCACACTGGAGAATCACCACATCGGTGCACATATTGCTTAAAGACCTTCACACGAAAGGAACATCTTGTAAATCATATACGTCAACATACTGGTGAGACACCCTTCAAATGTACCTACTGTACCAAAGCGTTCACTCGCAAAGATCACATGGTTAACCACATACGTCAACATACAGGCGAGTCACCACACAAATGCACGTTCTGCACTAAAACCTTCACCCGTAAGGAGCATCTAACGAACCACGTGCGCCAGCATACCGGTGAGTCGCCGCACCGTTGCAGCTACTGTAAGAAAACTTTCACACGCAAGGAGCATCTAACCAACCACATTCGTCTGCACACCGGCGACTCTCCTCACAAGTGCGAGTATTGTCAAAAGACGTTTACACGCAAGGAACATCTTAACAATCACATGCGTCAGCACTCGAGCGACAACCCGCATTGCTGTAACGTTTGCAACAAGCCATTTACACGCAAGGAGCATTTGATCAATCACATGTCTCGCTGTCACACCGGAGATCGTCCATTTGCTTGTGAAACTTGCGGTAAATCATTTCCGCTTAAGGGTAACCTACTTTTCCATCAGAGAAGTCACACTAAAGGACAGGAGTGCGAACGCCCATTTTCCTGTGAAAAGTGCCCTAAAAATTTCATATGCAAAGGTAAATGCTTCTATATAAACTCTACATCAGATTATTCACTTTGTTGTTGTTCACTTAGGTCATCTTGTTTCTCATATGCGATCACATTCAGGAGAAAAGCCGCACGCATGCACCTTGTGCAGTAAAGCTTTTGTTGAGCGCGGCAATTTAAAGCGTCATATGAAAATGAATCATCCTGATGCTGTCATGCCACCTCCCCCGGTACCGCATCCACAAATTCCAGCAGGAATTCTCACAGCCATTAAACAGGAAATAAATCCAATAATAAGTAAGAGTTCGATGGATTGGTTATTCTTTAATTCTGGATATTAAGGATATTAATATTATCTTATCATTTATTCTTCCGTCTTCTATTAACTTTTTAAAATTGCTTTTATCTATCGGTCTCAGTTCCCCATCAGGCACCAACAATGCATACAATACAGCAGATTACAGGAGGTGCGGCCCCTGGAGGTTCTGCGGCCCCTAATGCCATTCAATTGACGCCGGGTTTGGTACCTCTTGTTACAACAACAATAACTTCACATAACGGTCAAAAGCAACATCAGCAGCAACATCAACAGCAGCAGCAACAACAACAGCAGCAACAACAAGTCCAACAACATCACCAACAATTGCAGCAGCAACAACAACAATTGCTGCAGCTCTCTATACAGCAGGCAGCACATCATCAACACCAGCAACAGCAGCAGCAGCAACAACAACAACAACAGCAACAACAACAACAGCAGCAACAACAACAAGAGCAACATCGCCAACATCAACAACAGCAACAACAGCAACAACAATCACATCATCAACAACAGCAACAGGCTGCTCAGCAACAAGCTCATCCACAACCACAGCCGCCTCAAGTGCCGATCGCTTTAATACAAACCGATCCAAGCGCATTGGCCCGCGCGGCAATGCAACTTCAGCATCTGCCAGGAACCGTTGAACAACATCCTGTAGTTTATTAACAACAACTCAACTATTAGAAAGAGGTATAAGGATAAAATCACAACCACAAACACTGGTGTCATCTGTAGTTGAGCGGAAGTGTGGAATATGGTGATGAAGATAAAATGAAACGTAGGAATACAACACTCATAGATATGTGCAAAACGGAAAGGAATTCAATATTATGAATGTAACATATAATTATTGTATAGATTTAACAATATTATTGTAGTATTAGCAATTTACTGAAACTGTAACATTGCTGCTGATGTTGCTGCTTGCAATTCGCATTTGTCAATGGGGTGAAGGTGGCCCGTTGGAATCTTTTAATATCTTGCTTTTAAACTTTTCGAAATCCTATAGTTTTCCATTTGTATTCCCTTCTTTCCTCTCTCTTCATTTGTATTCCCTCCCCCCTCTGCTCGTTTTTTCTATTCCCTCATCTTCCTTTTCTTATTTTTAATTATTAGAAGACGTGTGCAATATTAAATTTATTGGGTTTTTAACAAAAAATGTCGCTATTTAACTTTTAACAAAAGATGTTGCTATTTTATAGAATTTATTGAATTCGTAGCTGTGCTACGAATGACTCATTGGTAACCAACTACCAATTCCTTACACACTTCGTTGGGTAAGACGTTAAAAGCCACAACTGTATTCTAAATACTATTAAAACGGCAATTTGAAAACAGAAAAATACAATCGCTTTAAAAGCCGTGTTTTTTTAAGTAAGTTTTGTATGTGCGAGTATTTAAGAATACAAATGGAAAACCTAAGATTCTTAAAGATTGCTTATGATTCGTAAAGTATGGTTGCGATTATCTTGGATCTGTCTCAAGTCAATTGATTGGGGGTTCCATTTCAGTTTTTACAAACTAATTTCAGCTTATACTTTATTTCGTATTCAATTCATTAATTGAGTTTGTCCGGTGCTAATTGGAAAGCCTATACAGGCACTATTCGAGCAACGTCGTCTTTCAAATGGAAGTAGTTTCGTTTGGCAGGAATCAAATTCATATACTTTTTCTTAGTCATTTAAAATAATAAAAGAAAAGAAAATAAACAAGTAGAAATAAATTTCCGAAACAAAATTAAAAACTTATGAAGCAGCAATGCCGTAATTTGATGCGCCTTCCTGTTAAGGATTTTATTTTAAATCAAATTATGAACAATAACAATCGATTTCTTGGGATTGATTCTTCCCAAATGATTCACGATGTATTTATAATATTTAATTGATTAAAGAAAGCGTTAAAAGAAGGAGTATGCTGACGTAGCTCCACCAAGAAATTATTTTTTTATTAAAAGAATACGCGTATCTAGTGGTTTATTCTTTAATTTACCTTAACAACAAAAAATTTCATTATTTTTATAACTAATATACAATCGAATTATGTTTGTAATTATTTAAACAATTGTATTATACGCATTTCCGCCAAAAGTGATTTTTAAATTTTATTCTGGATGTCATTGAAACGACATCCAGAATACATCAACCTTCTTGTAATTTGACTTGTGGCTGATTCCTAATTTATGAGGTTTCATTATTTTTAAGATTTAAAAGCCTATGAATCACGAATTCAACTGTTCGAAAATGAGATGGCTTGAAATTGAATTATAATTCAAAACTCAGTTTTTAAAATTTTAATTTATAAAAAAGAAGTTCGAAAAGGAAGAGAAGATGCGCTTTCAAAAAATATTTTTACATTTCACAATATACGCAATACACGAATGATATACGCATACACTCTGGAGTCGGCCACTCGTGGGTTACATGGGCCGATCGGTCCCCTGAAAACATCGCATCGATCCAAGAAAAAGAACTATTTCAGTCTGCATCGTACACACAAAACTTTTTATCAATTCTGTGGAAAGAAATAATTTTACTAGAATATCAATAAACTGTCATAAAATTAGTTTTAAAAATTGGATCGGCGACATGGAAATGATGAAGCGACAGTATCTGTCTTAAACATAGTATAGACTAGTATTGGGTTTAATTTTTTATGTAGTATTTAAATATTTACAAACAGAAAACACTATAACGGTGTTACAATATATTTACTGTAGAACATTAATATAGTTTGAAATTACGATTTTTACTTGTGCAAAATGCTTATAATTAACAACAACAACAACAACTACAACGGCACATAAGTTATGCTGTTTAATTTATCGATATAAATTCTGTGCGATATACGATATTTAGACCAACTATTGATGATTTTTGCGATATATAAACAAATGCATATTATTATATCTGTATCTAGAAAAGCATTGAAATGCTTTAGTACTAAGAGTTAAATAAGACGCTTCCCCAAATTAATTTTAATTTTTAACTGTATTATAAAATATTTACACACAGTCGATTACACAGCGAATTGCAAATATATCAGATTCGATCAGCAGATCCGATTGATCCGATTGATTGATTAATTGCTTTGTTTCGTTTGGTATTTTTGTTATTAGTTGTCTGTATTTCATCACCATCTACTTAAAGTTAAATGCACGTTTATGTACATCTATGTATTTTTTCAATTTGTATTTGTATTTGTGGAAAAAATAAAAATATGCAGGGATCAATTTTTATTGCGAATGTTGATTTTGAAAGTTTTTGTTTCATCAAGTTGGAAAACTTAGTAAATACAGTAAAATATATATAGACTATAAATTATATATATATCTATAGATATGCACAAGTAATGTACATCTATGCATATACCTATAAATAAATCCTTTTGAAATAAAAGTAATTGTATGCAAAACACAAACGCCTTCCCAAATTCAATTGCGAATTTTATACGAATAAGCTGGTTTCGGATAAAAGAATCGAAAAGTAAAATTGAAAAAAATCGTAACGGTTTCCAACCATTCGCCGTAGTGATCATCATTAGAGTAGCAAAAGGCAGAGAGAATTAGTGTTGCGATTATGAAAATGCGTTCCGCTATATGATAGGTTTATTATTTGTATTAATCTCGCCAAATGATATTTCATTTTTAATCATTCTTTTCAGAAGGGGTGGTGGGTGGCATCCACCCATGTTGTGTTCCTGAGTGGTAACATTTTAACACTAACATAAAATTTTAATGTTATGTTAACATTTAAACACTAGGATAATTAGGTCAACCTAAATTTGTTGCAGTGAAGTAGTGAGCTCCGCTATATACCAGGGAAGTTATTAAAAATTCGGTTTCTCCCTTATTAAGATGGAATAAATTGTGACCACATTAATTTTAAGTTTTTGTATACTGCATGATAATTTTTATTAATGATATTATTAATTTTAATGTTCAATGAATTTAACCAAATATTTTGAGGATTCAATTAAAGCTGCTTAGAATATATACCTATGCCGAAACGCAACTGCGAATGGATTTGGGGTTAGTAAACATTTCTCGAGAAGTGTGTACCATTCTCCGAGTGAATGACAAAGATTCATATGGAAAAGTGCGGTTGCCTTATCTCTATCACACTCCTCCTTTAAAGGGCATTTATGCAGAGAGCTTCATTTTACTGTGAGCATTCTGTTGAAAGGTATGATCCTTGTGGCGCCCAGACGTTAATATATATATAGGGCCTTTATACAAAAAAACTTAATTCCACAGCAAAAAATATGTCGTAAAACTCGTCGAATATATTAACCATCATTTAGTAACATAAGATTATATTAATTGGAGCAATAAGTACATCAGTACGTGGTACCCAATTTTAATGGTAAAATGGCTTTTTAAAAATGTGTTTAGGAGGCAGATATATAATGTGTAACAAATTTATCAATTTCGCTGTAACTCTTAAACTGTAACGATTTCGACAAAAATGAAAATAATACTACATACCAATAAGCAATACTATATGTTAATGATAGATAATTAAGAATAATGGTATTTATATATATAATATAAAAATTCCATATCAATATGCATATAATATCAATCCATATCAATATGCATATAATATAAAAATTCCATGCATATTGATCGGGTAAAGAGACTTAGGGCCAGTTTAGACGTCACTCGATTTTTTAGTATTTTTCCTCGATAGTTCACCGACCCCAACAATCCGAAAAAATTGTCTGTTCTTTTATGGGAGCTTAGCTGGAGTCTTTTGAAATTCGAAATAAAAACATATTTCCTAAACCATCTAGATACCTGGATGGTAGTACCGTTAGAAATCTAATAATAATGTCTCTAATTTATATGAAATAACTTCTTATCGAAATCTTTGTTGTTTCCTAAATAAACGCAGTTTTAAGTTTTTATTAATATATTTTGGGATTGAAATATTATCTAACAAAACGAAAGAAATTATTTTATCTAAAAACTAGTACCTAAAACTTTAATTTAATTAATGAACTCTACGTTTATTTAGGAAACTATGAAGACCTCGATAATGTTATTTAACACAAATTATAGACATTGTTTTTGGCTTTCTAGAGGTATTAATGGCATCTTGATTGTTTAGCAAAAATCCCACGTCTCTGTTTAAAATTTCGAAGGGTTGCAGCTCCGTACCCATGGGAGAAAAGACATTTTTTCGCTTGTTGGGGTCAGGGTTGAGCACTAACAAAGTAAAAATATGTTATAAATATAAGCGTATACGTGCGACAAAAGCATCACGCCTATGGTTAACGAACAATGTTAATGAAAAAGATAATTAAGTTCGTCACGGTTACACATGCGTTTTTTTTTATTTTTAAAGCTTAAACATAACCATACCAACTGCAGTTATTGGTGCCTAGATACGGCGTAACATGATTAAATTACACAATACTGCTGGACGCTAGCAGCAAGTGTCAAAATGACAACAATGTAAAATAAATTGAAAGCAATTGCTTTGTCGCAAATGTCATAAAAGTAAACAAAGAGACGGAAAGTAAGTAAGTAAGTAAGTAAGTAAATTTTATTGAGGCTTTTTTTTCTAATACATGACATTCTTACATTCTATTACAATAAATTTTTTTTTGCCGACTTGGAATTGGTCTGGCTAAACAGGGTGTTTCATAAACAAGAAATAAAATTATTTCAATCCAGTTATATTTTTTAATCCAGAACAATAAAAGGATAGATGTATATTAAAAATTTTTGTCCGCTCAATAAGGACAGCGACAGAAGAGACGGAAAGAAGAAACCTATTTCAGCTACTACAAAAACTTGGAAATAGCTCGACAGCTGGCACCTGGCGGCTTAGCAGTAGCGTAGCGTAAACAGAAAATAAAACTTTTTCTCGATCATCATAAGCGTTCAACTGGCTGCTATCTGCCCGCACGTATGACTGTGTTTATGCTTTAAAGATTCATTGATTTGATGGCTATCCTCAAATAACAAAATTTTGACGTCAGAACTATTGTAACGTTTTTAATAACTTTTGTGTCCTAAATGTTGGCTGCTTTGATTACTAGAATTTCTGGCGGTGGTTTCAAGATCAGGAAACGAATCAATAATAAAAAAGTATCGGAATATCCACTACCAATATTCTATTGAAATAAACAAAATTAGAAACGAAAAAAGCTGAATATGGCGCAGTTTAATTTTCTGAATGAAATTGGCAGCGCAGTGGCGATGGATGGTGATATTACTCGTGGACCTACTCCTCGATGGCAGAAAAAGCTGGATGCATCCTCAGCTACTTTGAATCGTACCACAAACAGATCAGTCCTTTCAGTTTCGTATAATTCTAGTTTCTCAATTCTTAATCCACCAACGAAAACGCCTGGCAAAAATTCTGAAAAAAGTAAGTTGTGACGCATCGTATCTATATTATTCGAAATTATTTGTACTGAGCAGGTCGGAAGACGCCTACACCTAGTAAGGCCCCAAAAACTCCAGGAGGTGGTGATCGCTTTATTCCAAACCGTGGTACAAGTAACTTTGAATTAGGACATTTTCTGGTAATTGAGAAACTTTCATGGTTCATTGTAAAGTAATATTGACTTTTTTTAGATAAAGCATGAAAACGAAAAAGTTGAGGGTGACGAAGGTGAAAATGTAAATCCTGCAAAGCAGACCCCGTCGAAATCCGAAAGACAAAAATTGCTTTCGGAATCTATGCAGGTAGGCGATACGAAGACATCTCGCATTCTATGCTACCAAAATAAGGCGCCCGCTGCTCCGGAAAGCCATCAGAATCCTCTGAAGGTAGTGTACTCTCAGAGAACCCCTAATTCTTCTAAAGCAGGATCACGTTATATCCCTACAACGTCTGATCGTATTTTGGATGCACCTGATATTATTAACGATTACTGTGAGTGTAGAAAAAACGAAGTAAATTATATGTAATTTATTAATTCTGAAGAGCCTTGTAATGACCCTTCTTCAGATATATGGAAATAAGTTTAAATATCACTAAAACGCGTACACCAAGTACTAAATTTTAACGCATTCTGTAGATCTAAATCTTCTGGATTGGAGTTCGGATAATATTGTGACTGTGGCACTGGGAAATACCGTGTATCTCTGGAATGCTGGAACTGGCAGTATCGAGCAACTTGTTGAATATGGAGAAGGTGATCATGCGTGTGCTCTATCATGGATACAGGAAGGCCAAATACTTGCTATTGGAAATAATGCAGGCGCAGTTGAACTTTGGGACTGTTCAAAGATCAAGCGTCTTCGTTTTATGGAAGGACACTCGGCGAGAGTTGGTGTTTTATCGTGGAACAGTTTTCTTGTGTCTTCTGGAAGTAGAGACGGATCTATTATTCATCATGACGTTCGAACGAGAGACCATAAAGTAGCAACAATAAATGGTCACACTCAAGAAGTATGTGGTTTAAAATGGTCCACAGATTTCAAATATCTAGCCAGTGGCGGAAATGATAATATAGTTAATGTTTGGCCGGCTGCAGCATCTGGCAATGTTGGTACATCTAACGAGCCGTTATTTGTATTAAATCAGCACCAGGCAGCAGTTCGCGCAATTGGTTGGTGCCCCTGGTTGCCTAACGTTCTGGCAACTGGTGGAGGAACAGCAGATCGTTGTATAAAGTTCTGGAATGTTAATAATGGGACCCTCCAAGATTCTATTGACACGAAATCTCAAGTATGCGGCATTCTGTGGTCGCGAAATTACAAGGAACTTATTTCAGCTCATGGATTCGCAAATAATCAGCTAACGATTTGGAAATATCCTTCAATGATAAAACAGGCTGAATTGACTGGGCATACTTCACGTGTTCTACAAATGGCAATGTCTCCCGATGGCAGTACAGTTATTAGTGCTGGTGCTGACGAAACCCTTAGATTATGGAATTGTTTTGCTCCCGATCCACATATGGCAAAAAAATCGTATGCTTCGAAGAAAACAAAAGAAACATTTTTACGACAAAGCATACGCTGACTATAACAAAAGTATTCCTGAATGATGCATAGACTAAAAATATTTTTTATTACTTTATATATATTTTGTCTGTATTTGATCTGCGCATAAAATTGCATCTATTTAAAGTAATTTAATGTTATTTAGATTTTGCTAAATTTATTAATTTAAAAAATTTGACGTTAATAAACGTGTTGGCAATCGATTTCAGCGCATCGTAAATACGAACCAGTTAAATTAATTTTATAGATTCAGGTTATTAATTTTTTATAGATCAGCTTAGGGTCAGATTTGTGCAAGTATTTGATATCGGGATTAACATTATCTTGTTATAAATTCAGGTAGTAATGAGCAATGGTAGAGGGGAATGTAGTCTTCAGCTATAGTATGGTGGGCTTTATAAAACCAGCTATCAGAAGCTAGAATTCGTGGGAACATGTTTCTACAAAACTCCGTTCCTAAAAATGTATCTTAGAAACAAACAAAAGCACATTTGACCATTCGTTGCGACATCAGCTTTAGTTGGACTTTAAAAAAGGTATAATTTATATAATGTCATTTCGTATTTTAATAAACATCATATCCGTACATCGGAGCTTCTAGATATGCCTTATGCTGATCTGCTGAATTCCGCTTCACTCTGCGTCCAATTGGCTCCAAATCTGAATAACATTTAGGAAATACTCGCTCAACTGCATCGACAGCTTCTTGCTTTGAAATATTACGAACGGCCAGAACAGATTGTATAGCTTTAGTTTTCACGCAGTTCTGGAATAATTACCGTATTAATTCGTTTATAGCTTCCAATTCTGAATCAAACCTTGTGAGTCTGTTTAATATTAATGAAGGAAGCATCGCCTTGCATCACCGCACTAAGAAATGAACAATGCGCTAAATTCGCGGCACGAATTTCAGTACAGGCAAGGTGGTCAATATTCCGGAAGTCCAGGTCATTATTGCAATAGTCGAACATATGAATCATTTCGTGGGTTAACACGCCCTGCACCATACCTTCTGATCGTGCCATATTTTGACAAATTACAACCTGATTTAGGACAGGATCATAGCCTCCAGTGACGGTAGTGTCACACACTTCGCATGAGATGTGTCGGCGTAAATCAATGGGACAACCCGAGCTACGCAATGCGCCCATCATTATTTTAACTAAAGGGCTGTTTTTGACGCACCAATAAACATTTTTTTCACATTTGAATTTATCAGTGCTCTCTCGGCCCTCAATTCCTAACAGAACTTTCGACCATTTCGGCTTGTAGGATTGACCACGACGCTCTGGGTAGAGGTCATAACCCCAATTCTTAGGATGCACCTCTTCCTTAAATTTGTCATTGTTGGAGATGTTTTTATTTTCTACGGCATGACCACTATTGTCGTTATTTTCTTTCGCATCCCCAAATGATTTAAGATGTTCCATTTATTGAAAACGAATAGCAACTGTTCTGACAATTTACAGAGTTCACCGCAATTTACCACCAAAAATTGTGGGGAATTCACACTATACAAATTAGTTTGTTCGGTTGATTTCGTTAATGGGAACTTAAACACCGATCATGTTCAGATTTAAAAAGGAATAATGCAACAATTTCACTTTAAGGAACTTATAATTGTGTAATAATATAATAAGTAATAATTACATGTATTCTTCTGAAATGGGCGGACGGCAATAGTTCTAGATTTTGTAACGGTATCTGATGATATCCGATGATGAGTATTTTAAATTATGCATTTTCTACACTGAAATAATGACAGCAGTAACTGTACAGAAATGCGGAAACCTTTTTAGCTTCAATAATAAGGAGATCACATGATCACGAGAAGGAATCTCGAGAACCCCATTTAAGCAATTGCCAAAGGAGGAAAAATGGAAATATCGACTTCGATTTTAAATATTTTCATAAACTATAAATTTAAATTTATCTAAAATAACAACCTAATTTAATATTACAAACTTTCAAACACATTTCTTGTCTACTTAAAGGATAATTAAATAAAGGTCATTATGTTACGTATTTATCTCTAAACAAGATTAATCTAATGAAGACATTAAATTATAATGAGATAATTATTCTTGTATTGTTGTGACGATCGTTTTATTAAAAATTAAATAAGTCATAATTATTTAATTTTAATTGATAATAAGCCTAAATTTGCCGATTAATAATAATTTAGTCGAAATCATTACAATCCAATTTCTCTTGATAGCTACAAATTTATAACGGATTAAATTATAACGGATTCAATCAATTGGAATCAAACATTCTTGAAAATTTGTGAAAAAAGTGTCAATTGAAATTCTAGAAGACAGTTATAAAAAAATATTTTTCACCCTCTCCAAATTGTTCTAAAAAACAAATTAAAAATATTGTATATATAAATTTAAACAGTAGAAATAACTTTTATTACGAAGTCCATTATCAAGTTGTAACGTTATTGGGCCGTCTTTCTTTAAGTTCACATAAGATAGTCAGTCTTCTTCACTTTCATATCAATTGTAAAGATTTGCGGAAAGTTTCCAACTAGTTATCATGCCCGTCATGGAACTGACGTCCAATGATGTGGTAAGTATCTAAATGATGAATTCTGTTATTTATCATAATTGGAGGAAACGTCTAAAATATAATATATTTTCCATCTTATGTCTTAAGTATTCTCTCGGATTTGATAAAAACATTTATGTGTTCAGCTGACTTTTGGGAAGACGTGGTTATTTTAAATATAAAAGAAGGGTTCATTAAATAATAATCTGATGAAGATTAAGAAGTGGATCTATAAATTCATTCAGTGAATAATCAATTCCTGTAATTAACTATATTATTTTTCGTTTTCGTTTAATAAAATGCAATGCCGGTATTGGATAATAATTGCTAATATTTCTACTCCTTCCTTTGTAATCAAGATGAAATCAAAATTAGATAGACAATGTGTCGGTATGATAAGAGGGATCAGACTGGTTCAGTAGTTAATTTATAGCTTTAATAGCTCATTTAATAGCTCGATCGTCCAATAATTTGTCTCTTCAAAGCTTTTCAATTGTGCTTTTCTGAAGGCTTCTCCATTAAATATTCGTTCTTTCCTTATGTTTTACAATATTTGCCTAACCTTTGAGAAGCATTTGTCGATATATTTTCTTTGATATTTTTAGGAGATTCAGCCGAGTACAATTGCAGATTTTATGATCGATGTTTCGTTCCGAAAGATACCAAAGAATGCCATCTGTTTTCATATCTGGAGGATTGAAGAGGATCGTGTAGAAGTTGAGGCTAGATCTCAGTTTGGCACGTTCTTTGATGATGGAGCTTATATTATTTATGCTGCAAGTCCATTCGGTATCCACGTGAATCAGGATACTATTGTAAAATTTCAATCTATTACTGAAAAAAGTCCGTTCTATAGTACTTTTATTTTCGCAGACACGTGAATCGAAGTCATGCTCCGATCTACAGCGTTTTATTCATTTCTGGTTAGGCGAAAACGTTTCCGAAGAGAAACGTACTAACGTGGTCCTTAAAGTACAAGAGCTGGACTCATATTTTGGAAACACAGCAACGGAATATCGAGAGACTCAGTTCAATGAGAGTCCAAGATTTTTATCTTATTTTAAAGGGGTTTTACAGTAAGTTCTAAAGCATTAAACAGCGGCTGAGTAACGAGACGAAACGTTTTCTCCTCAGCTTGCAAAATTACATGAGTTTTTATGGAGATCGAGAAGAAGGTTTGATTTCCATTTGGCTGTCTAAAGTTTCTTTCCACTATCGGGCAAATTCTAATTTTGGCAGCAGTAAAGCTGTTCTTGTTCTTCTTTAATACGTCTGCTTATGCATTTGTAATTAATTTAACGCCGAACTTTTTCTTACTACCTTAACTTGAGATTTCATCTCATTACCTAGTCTCTGTTTAATTTTTAATAGGTGGTTATTAACCGTTATAGCAAATCAGTTCACTTATTTTTTTCTGTTTTAATATTTTGAATTTAGCATACGTTCTTGTGCTTTGATTATTCACAAAGGTGTAAATCGTCTTTATCGAGTTTTCGGCCGTCAATGGTTGCGATGCGTTGAAATGGAAAGTGTTGATTGGGGGCATTTCAGCTCAGATTGTATAATGATGCTTAAAGCGGAATCCCATCTTTATGTCTGGATCGGTCATTTTAGTAGTACTGCTGAAAGGAATGGAGCTATGGGGTTAGCAAAACACTTACAGGACAATGCCAACGAAATATCAATTGTCGACGACGGTTACGAACAATCGATGCCAGAGTCTAGCAAACGATTGTGGAATTCTTTACTTCCTCCCAATAAAAGATCAGTTAAACAAATAATTGGGGAGCCAACTGAAAGACAATCGACAAACAAATTAAAAATATATAAATGCGATGTTGGCAATGGTCGTTTACATATGAATCAATTGGACATTGTGATTCCCACAAGGGAAGACCTGAAGGGTGGCACCACAATGTATCTTTTGGATGATTTCTCTCGATGTATTTGGCTTTGGGTTGGACTTGAAACGTCTTTTGAAGATAAAAACAGCGCCATCGGAAATGGTAGAGCTTATGTTAAAAAGGTAAATAGAACTTTATTAAAATAGAATTATTTGAATTGCGTGAGCACGTTTCGTTGAAACCTTCTATTTTTTATATTTTAGAAAAAATATCCATTCTCGGTAACAGTGGTAAGAATTATTGAGGGTCATGAACCTATAGAATTTATTCGCCTTTTCACAAATTGGTCACATAATTTAAATGAAGCCACGGATAAATTAAAGCCCATATCGAGTTTATTTGGCAAATTTGATCTGTTAACTCTTTACGAACGGCCTAAAATGGCTGCTGAGACTCAACTCATTGATGACGGTAGTGGCGAGCGTAAGATTTACTGCATAAATAAAGATGAAATTGAGCAGCTGAACTCCTCTGACGCTGCGGTCATATTTTTCACAAATTGTTGTTATGTCGTCAATTACTCGGTTCAGGTAAGATTTGTAAATTTCTTTAATTAAGGAATAATTTATGATAAGTTTTGTTTCCATTTTCGTTAGCTGGCCGCAATTTCTTCATCTAATTTTCAAATTACTGGTATTAATGATATTGTCTACCAATGGAACGGATCAGAAGCTTCACCAGAGACTCTCTCTAAATGTGAAATTTTCGCAAAGCGCTCTTTTGAAGAAAGACCGAAGAAGGCAATGTTGGTTCAGATGAGCGAATTTGATGAAACGCCGCATTTCCTTCAAATTTTTTCCGGCAGATTAATAATTCTGCATAATAAGAACTTATTTAATACCGTTACTACAAAAACCAAACCAAATGATGCCGTCAATAATATCATTGAGACTACCTCTGTTGATGCAGTTGGTAATTTCATTTTAAAAGTTTATGGCGATGCGAGTTACAATTCCAAAGCTGTAGAAGTATATCCGCTAAGTTCCATGCGATCCAGAGACTGTTACATATTCAGAATGAACGAATTGTGGGTCTGGTGTGGACACAGTTCGACAGGAGATTGTCGGGAAGTCGCTAAGAATATTGCGTCAATGTTTGGCGAGTATACGTTAATAATGGAAGGGAAAGAGTTGAATGAGTTTTGGAATTCAATAAAGAGTAAAATGAGCGAGTCGCTGATCTCAGATTGTAGTCTTTGTAATAGCAAAAGTACAAGCCTGACCGATTACCACAATCCCAACGACCAAAACAGTTTTGGAAGTATTTATCAACACAGTAATTGGAGAGCAATTGCTATCAAGCGACGTCCTCTTCCACAGCTCTTTCTTATATTCATAAAAAACAAGCAAATACAGATTCGGGAAATATTTGCTTATGAGCAAATGGATTTGAGGCCGGAAAATATATATATATTAGATGTTGGAACAATTTGTTATATTTGGTTGGGCGAACACGCTCCAGAATATGAGAAGAGCAACTATTTGAAACTGGCACAATATTATTTGCAATCAGTGTCGATAGGTCGAGGATCCACAACAGCTATTGGTGTCATACGTCAAGGTGATGAACCCAATATATTCCAAGGATTTTTTGAGATTTGGAACAGTTCCTTATATAGTGTAAATATCATTATTACAAAAAAGTTTTAAAAAAGTGTTTTTAGAAACTTATTTACAATAGAAAAATGAAATTATTCAAAAAGTTGTAATTGATATATATTAAGTTATTAATATAGTGTTCTACATATTCCCGTTTTTAGAATTATATGTCTTATGAGCAAAGGAGCCAAATTTTCGCTCTATCCAATTCATCTTCAGTAAATAATACCAAGTGTCCAAAACTTGAAAATGAAAATTTATCTCTGTGTTCTCGACATAATCGGTACGATGAATTCGACCAATACCACAAGTATCCAATTAGTGTTTTGCAGCAGGAGGTAGGATTTTTACCGGCAGAAGTTAATCCATTAAAGCGCGAGGTAAGAAGACAATGATAAGACATATCATGTGAGATAAAATTTAAAAAAATCTATCTGAATATTTATAATCATACATTTTAGTTTTTTAATAAAATCTTTACCGTTTCTGGTATATATTCGCAGGTTCATTTAACTCACGACGATTTTGTTGCCTTGTTCAATATATCTCTCCAAGATTACAATAACCTTCCTCTCTGGAAAAAGCAGGAACTCAAAAAGAAACACAGACTATTTTGAAAGCAATTTGGGATGGAAAATAATTCAATAAAAATAAAACTTAAATTGAGATAAGTTACATTCTCATGTAATCATTTCTAATACATTTTTGTGTAATTTGAAAATTAATTATACCTGTGTTAAATAAGTGTCCGTTCATTATTATTCTACTCATTGCGGGTAGTTGAAGGAATATAGAATCAGAAATAGATACATTTATGGAAAGCAAAGTGAGAAGAGATGGTGACAAAATTCGCTCTAAAATTACTTGATTTTGTTCTTTATTAGTTTTTTAATTTCTCTTCTTCTAAAATGGTATTTTTTACAATTTCGCCACATTCAAAACGTTGGTAGTCGATAATGTTTACATCGTTTTCCTTGAGCACATCGCCCACAGTCTTTTCCGAATCGATTAAATATTCTTGATAGATTAAACAGGTTTCATCATCTTTATTTGGAACAGGGGTGTCTTTATTCGTTTCGCCAATCTTACTAGGATTTAAACCTATGATATGTTGGCATAGATTTCTTTGGAGTTCGTAGTCTATATTATTGCCTCGAAATGCTACGAGGGTGCCGTATTTACCAACTAACGTAGTATTGGTCAAATCGGCAGAATCAGATGGAGCTGGATGAACATAGCCGGCTATTCGAAGTTCTTCGTTGGTTTTAAAGCAAACCGCTCGTTTTATGAAAGCATTCTCCCCTACTGATCCAATTAAAAGGGCTAAATGATCACCGAGAGTTTTACCATCTCCTGCCTTCATGTGCTTTAATGTTTCCGCTTCAAAACCAAGCTTTTTAGATAAAAATCAAATGATTACAAATGTGCAATTGGAAGTAGTGTGCAGCAATAGAATCCTGCTATTACCTTCCACAAATCACCATCGAATTCTGTCATTTCTGTATAACTGGCACACACCCTTGATGTCTGATCTACAAACATTTTGAAGTTCTGATTCCGGGCAACAAAATCTGTTTCGCAATTAATCTCGACCATGGCCCCAACGTTGCCCCGAATCAGAATACCAATTAAACCTTGTGAAGTAGCCCGCCCTTCTAATTTAGTGGCCTTTGCCCAACCCATACTTTGAGCCTTTTCGTGAAGCCATTTTTCTGCCTGCAACCGAAACAAAACGCGTTGAAATTAGCCTTGGTAAAACTTTTGACTTTTGACTCACTAAATTAATATCATAGTTATACATTTCCAATGCTTTCTTGCAGTTTGAAATACTGTAACCTGTTTTCCTTCTTAATGCGGCTAAATATCCTTTTTCAGAGGTTGCAGCAAGGTATCGTCGGTTTAGGTTTAACATGCGTGGCGCCCATTGAAATAGCATGGTGAAAAATTAAGTTGAGTAGCGCAGTCGATAAGGTAAGTTCCAGTCTCAGATGCTTCGAAGAAAGACCTTATTTTCTTTCCTTTTTAGCACTTTCAGGGAAACCTAAGAATTTTATGTTTAAGAAATTTAAATATCAAATATTTTCAATTTGAATATTATTCAATAAAATAAGAAGCAAATACGTAAACGATTAAGACATTAATAAAACATATCCATCCATAGTAATTGAACAGTTAAGTGATTGGTAAGTAAACTTTTTGTAGCAGCAAAAATCATTTTCCGAGTCCTAGATATCAAAATTTTATTTTGCGCAATTCCCTTCACACACATTTAGAACATTCTTTATTTTGTTTAATGGGGCAGACGGTTCTGTCAACTGAGATGTAAAAATTGTTTTCGGACCTATGATTAAAATTACATAAAGACTACTTCCGTACTCACTGGCGCTAAATCCAAAAAGACATAAGGCCCCAGCCGCACAGCTGATTCCACGACTTTGAGAGTTCCTTTCAACGGATCCAAATTTCATGTTTTTCACGTTTGTTGAATATGTTTTTTAAAGGTGAATTTGCACTAGGCATATCATATTTTCATTAAACTAAATTAGCATGTGATGTAGTTTTTATAGGAATTCTGAAAAGAATTCAAAGAAAAATTCAAAATTATACATAAATTAAGTAATAAAGTAGCTCCTCTATTCGCAACGGTATTGTGCTTTTAGGTCGTAATTATGCTAAAGAGATTTAAGTTAACTTTCTGTGGAAATTTATACCAATTTATACTGCAGTCATGGCTATTGTCTATTTACTTTACTACTCTGTTCTTGATTACATTCCCGCAACGAAATTCCCGAAATTAAATTTTTGTTTCCATTTATCTACAACTAGGTAAAATAAATTATTTAAGAAGTAAGGGGAAAATTAAATAATGTGCATTTTGACACCCATAGATTATCTTTGCAAAAATTCAATGGAATAGTTAGTGACGCCTGTGTTAATAATAGTCCGACATTTTCTACAGTTCAAAATAAATATAATCTCAAGTTTCGTAAACACACAAAATTTTACTGTTTATTGTGAAACAGCTTTATTTGATTTACGCGAAATAGTATTTACCCTTTGTGTTACAGCATTCTTAGTCATTATATCTACTTAAGTTTCAACAGCATCGAGCAATCTAATTAACAAAACAACTAGAAAATGATGATCCTTTGTTTGGCTTTTATTACCACTCAGCAAATTAGGGAATGAATTCGATTAGAATAATATAACCGTTCATCGCGTTCCTTGCCATTTTATTTATCACCATTACATTTTGTTCTCTTCAACTGTTTCTACTTCAACATTTTATGAATCCATTCGCTTCTGCATAAATCGTAATCAACTCAGTTATGACTGCTCATATATCTTATATCAATATTTTCGATAAAAATTATTGATAAAATATTACATGAAACATTTGATATGATATAAAAGTGTCACCGAACATGACTATGAAAAGTTATAATAAATGTCATGGTACAGAATAATAATTTTAAATCACTTCGTTAAATTGATTTTGCATTTAAAAACATGAATAAAAATGTATATTAATTCTAGAAGGCTATCTATAGCTCCTAGTCTTAGAAAGCAATTTATCAGGAGCATGTTTGAATTATTTCCACTTCCCACAAAATACTACTGAATCCATGGCAACCACAATGTTCTCTAGAATACTGTAATGGGCTTGAATATCCTTACGAAAATTTTCGCATTAAGTTTATGTGGGCTATTATATAGAGCCTTCGGCTTTTAAACCGAAGAAGAAACTTCTGCATTTTAGACTGCATATTTCAATAGCAATTTTTTGTTCAGTTGGGAATGAATGAAGGATATCAATCGAAGGGTGCCAAACCGAAAAAGAGTCCAGCATGTGGGAAATTCAAAGTGGTATACAAGCGACCAGCTCCTGACGTACTTAATAGTATCTTAAAATCAAAAGCGAATCCTGAATACAAGTCACGTCGTTTATGGTATGAACTCAATATGCCCGAATGCGCTAGTACAATCTTCGATGGAAGAAAAGTTTCTTCGTCACTCACCGAAGGTCTAGCATTCAATTCGAAGGAAAAACTCTTCCAAAAGAAGCCAAAGGCTAAGAAGAAGGGTGAGATGAATTTGTTTCTATTTACGCAATGTAAACATTTGTATTTGAATCTAACATACTTTTTCAGAACCTAAAAGCTATCAACAAATGCGTTTGGATCGTGAGACCTTTCGACAGAAGTTAGTGCAGTTGATTTCTAGCACGGACGATCATATTGAATTTGATAATTCTTTTCCAAATAAAGATGAGAAGGAGATGCTTCGCTATTATTATTATATAAAGCACGGTATAGATACCATTCATGTGGCTCCGATGAGCACGAAGATCCTAAACAGGTTTGTCCCTTCATACGGTTTGGGTTGTTATCAAACAATTGGTTGTATCGGTTGCGTTCTTTAAAATAATTCAGGATACGACGTTTAATTCCGAAAGTATTGCATAAGTGGAGGATTGCACTTGGGGATAGTATTAATGAAATCAAGGTTGATTATGTATTTGCGATGAAGAAAGCCGTTGTTGATTTCGTTCTTAATAATTCCCTAGAGAGGCTAAAGGAAGAGAAACGCACTGATATCACGCCAGAACGTGAGGAGGCAAATGGAATGTTTAATCGATTTCGTTATCGGTAAGGACCGATAGTATGAACCGATCAGTATGAATATATTCTCCAATTCCATCTGAATTGATTTGAATTTGTTCTAAAGACTTAATTAATTCTTTATTGATTTCAGATTTGATGACAATCGCTGCAAAATGAAGAAGACTCTATTTTGTATTCACAGCAGTGTGGCAACGATTTTAGAGTTATGGAATACAAAATTCAAGGATTTGCATTTTGTAAATTGCAAAGAATTGGCAAAACATGAATCAGCTTTTGAGCTCTTCAATTTCACGGTAATATACTTGGAAAGGGTGGTGAAATTATATTTACCGAGATTAAATTTTGCCTTTGAGCTTTAGTATTTATGCGGTCGTCAAATTGATACGGCAAAACAAATTCTCGATGATAATTGGTACGGCGACATTCACGCTATTTTATTGCGTGCCAGCAGGCGCGGACAAGTGCCAGACATTAGACGTTCAAAACTTTTGAAGCGCTTTTTCAATTGTGTAGCTGCATTGATGACTCAACAACTCGAAGATCTCTGCATCAGAAGTCTTAAATCATTTTCGGATTTTATATGCGATTTCGGTGTAAGAATATTTAGATTACCGTTACGACTACTTTTTTCAATCAGTGATGCTTTTCTTTATAGAAAAGTAATCCGGGTTTTCAAATACACCTAATGCTGGAAGACGAGGATACTATTGTTTTTAATCCAACTTTTTCGAAAGTCCAGTCTGAGATTCTGCGGGTTCTTGAGTCAATAGTTTCGGCTGTTGAACAGCTTCCAAGGATTGAGAATAAGCTTTACACAGATCTAAAGATTTCCGATAAACTTAACTTAACTCCTGCAATACCAGAATCAATCATAGCAAACGCACGTAACCGAATTTGTGCCATGCTAGAGGAGCAGCGTGTGGGTCCTGAATTACGTTTGGGAGATTTCGACAAATATATAGGTCTCATAAACGGCTCTGACGCGGAGCGAATTTCGAAGTTTATGGAAACGGATCCTTCATTCGAGGATTTTTGTGACATGGTTTATAAATACAAATATAAGGAGGATGAAATAAATAGAGAACTTTGGGGTGTAATTCGTATGGGATTTTACGACTTCCATCGTGAGAAGTTTATTGCAAATTTGGCCTTGCTGGCGAGATATATTCAAAATCAGCTTCTTTACAAAATGGTTAGTGATCAGCAATCCAAGATGACCAAATTATGTAAAGAATATGAAGCTATTGCAAAGAAGGCTCTTACGGTGCCTCAGAATACAGCTGAGCTGATGAGTCTCTCAAAGCGTATGTCATTCAAACAGAAGAAACGACGGTGCCTGAAATGGAGCAAAGGCTGAAGATGGTACGCAAAAAATACTCTTATAAATATTGTTGTAATAATTTTCATCCGTAGAATATGAGCAACCTTTTGTGGCTGATGGAACATACACTATATTCGCCGTTGGAAATAAAAAATAATAGTAATGTTGTCCAATGGTTTTTAAAACTTCCATCAATTTTTGAAGAGCATCGAGATATTATTGCCGAGAAAACTGTCGATTATCAAGAATTGCTTAAAAAACGTATTGAATCATTTCGTCGAGAGCTCCAGTCCTATCATGAGCAGATTCAGGACTACGAAAATTGGGGAGACATTAAATTTTTGGCTAAATATAGAAGGAAGGCTAATATTCTGGATAGCCGACTGGTGGCAGCGATGGATACAATAGATCAAATTAATGAAGAAGAAACTGCTTATGGCTGGGATTTGACTCAGTATCCAATAAGAAAAAAAACCCACGATCAATTAAGGCCATTTAAGACTTTATTCGATGCTGCACAAGATTTCATGGATAAACAGGATATGTGGATGCATTCGCAAGTAGGCACATACGATCCGGATACTATCGACAATGATATCGCAACAACGTATCGCGTAGTGCAAAAGATGGAGAAGCAAATGAGTGATAAACCGGCCACAAGCCAGTTAATAGTTGA
>OZ016502.1:48718810-48736476 GCA_963966595.1 Physocephala rufipes | reverse complement strand
ATATATATATATATATATATATATATATATATATATATATATATATATATATATATATATATATATATATATATATATATATATATATATATTAATATATATATATATATATATATATATATATATATATATATATATATATATATATATATATATATATATATATATATATATATATATATATATATATATATATATATATATATATATATATATATATATATATATATATATATATATATATATATATATATATATATATATATATATATATATATATATATATATATATATATATATATATATATATATATATATATATATATATATATATATATATATATATATATATATATATATATATATATATATATATATATATATATATATATATATATATATATATATATATATATATATATATATATATATATATATATATATATATATATATATATATATATATATATATATATATATTATATAATATATATATATATATATATATATATATATATATATATATATATATATATATATATATATATATATATATATATATATATATATATATATATATATATATATATATATATATATATATATATATATATATATATATATATATATATATATATATATATATATATATATATATATATATATATATATATATATATATATATATAATATATATATATATATATATATATATATATATATATATATATATATATATATATATATATATATATATATATATATATATATATATATATATATATATATATATATATATATATATATATATATATATATATATATATATATATATATATATATATATATATATATATATATATATATATATATATATATATATATATATATATATATATATATATATATATATATATATATATATATATATATATATATATATATATATATATATATATATATATATATATATATATATATATATATATATATATATATATATATATATATATATATATATATATATATATATATATATATATATATATATATATATATATATATATATATATATATATATATATATATATATATATATATATATATATATATATATATATATATATATATATATATATATATATATATATATATATATATATATATATATATATATAATTTCTGTATTCAATTAGAAACTTAATTGGCAGAGAAGGGCAGCTCCACGTATAATCCAATGCGATGGATGTGTATTTGGGTGGCACTGAAGTAACATGGCTACCACGAAATTAGTGCTGTGCCCAGTGGTCGACAGTACGCCACGTCGTTCAGCTGTCTTATATAGGGGACAGACGTAGACACGGCGCTCGATGAGGTCAGTTCGTCTTAAAGGTTTCATCCAAATCAGTGGCATACGATCGAACAATTCTCGAGGTGTGGATTCGGCAAGACAATTTTCTACACGATCCCAGCGAGCTCCTTCCAAAAATATACCGTACACATAGACGCCGTCATCCGGAGCCTTAAGATTTGCGGTATTATCCTCTTCCGCTCTTAAAACCTCGTAATCGAAAACAAGCAAATCAATTGGAATGATATATTTTCGAGCGAAATTCTGTTGAGCGCCGGTAAGAAACGCCTGAGTGAAGTAGAATCCTGATAGCCAAAACGTATTTGGTGGGCCTTCCTCAAACCAATTCTATTCAGAAAGAGGAGAAGAAGAGGAACTATGTTTACTAAAAGACTCTTTAAATATTGCTAAGGGAAACTGTTGTTAAGGCTGATTCCGTTCAGACCAATCGAATCGTTGTATGGTCTAGAGTGATAAATTTGGGCACTTTGAAAAACAGGTTCCGTTATTTACCTGAAGGAATTCCAAACGCCGCAAAAAATCGGCAATATAACTTCCGAGTGGCTTTAAACTTGGGTAAGATTTTCCAGCCCACATTTGCGGTATCTTCGAAATTAATACAGATTTATAGACAGCTTCTATAGCTGCAGACATCACCACAAGCCCTATAGAGACATAAAAATATGCCTTTAATACTAAATAATATTCAATCAAAAAATATTTTCAAATTTTTTTCAATTATAAAGTGATGAATTTTAATTCATTAAAATCTATTTGTTTGTCATTCTAAATCTCTCTATTTACCTATTTATTTATTTACATGCGTATGACCTTTTTAAGAGCAAATCTATATCTCGTGAAAATAAGTAGTCCTGAAATCGTTAATTTTTATAGTCGTGTCGTGACAACATAATGTCTCGCTTCAGTAAATCAAGTTCTCGTGGTGGCGACTTTCATCTCCTTCAAGATCCACAAATTGGAAAAATCAAGGAGGTAAATAGACTTAATAAATTTCCTTCGACCACTTCCATGGACTCCTCATTGGAAAATTTCCAAAACGGTCAATTAATGGTTCATAAAGATATTTGGAATGATAACAAAAAGAATAGAAAAAGAAATAGCTCCGAAGGAAAATGCTACAGATTGGAAGGAGGTTCAAGTTCTTTTATTTTTATTATTAACAAATGTTTAAATGATTCAATATTTCCTTTTGTAGGTGAAAGCAAGCAAGATTTGCCTACCTGCAAGTATAAGCCGCCTCTTTCTTTAACAACAGAATGCACCACCAAAAGCCGTGATATAGATAAGACACAAACCTCTACCAATGTAGCGGTCATTAATTTCAATTTAACAGATATCAAACCACTTCAGAAATCTCACACCAAATACCAAAAACCTAAGGATCGAGGGAGACAAGAATTGAGCCGGACTAGAGGCACACAAACGTTATATAGGTATAAAACATTGATCGAATAATTGATCGAAATCTATTGATATTCAAACCTCAATTCTAAATTAAAATTTATACAAATAAAGAAACCTTCCTTCCTTCCATCCTTTAAAGAGAGTCCTCAGCTCAAACTCTACCACATTTACCAGAAGTGAGGAATAAGGACAGTGAATTGGATGAATTAGAAGTTTTCAAATTGCCAACAATTCTGCCGGGTGATGGCCCACCGGGATTGTATGAGGTAGAAGTGCTGGAACGAGCACGCAAGCGTTGGGCGTTCATGAAAGCACTTAAGCAGAATTTCAAAAATCAACTTCAAGCACGAGAAGAACTCAGAATTCAAAATAAAATGGTGGAAGTATTCGAATGGGAACACTGGCTTGAACGCGAGGAATACATTCAACATTGCCAAATGCTTCGTCTGGATATCGTGATTCGCATGTTCGAAAAAAGGGAGAAAGAAATCCATCAGTCCAATCAATCTAGAATGGAAATCTTCTGCAGTCGCGTTGCTGCAAAACGAGATGCGGAACTTCGCAAAAACGGTCAAGAATATGGACGTCAGTTGAGACATATAGAAATGGCTAAATTGAAACAATCAAGACGTTGGCGCAAAGAGAATATTGCCACTCTACTGGGTCATCCATCTTCAGAATTTTATCTACCGCAGCTACGTTACGGCGTTCATCCGAATCGAAGACATTACGTAACAGCAAGAAAGGCTTTCGAAGAACGCATTGACGAGCTTGATAAGAAAAATACAAACATTAGTCTTCTACTCTGCCCATTTGCTAAACTAAAAAAATTATCACTACCCAAAGTAAATCGCATGGAAGTCGAATTGAATTTCTGCTCAGACTCGAATCTGCAAAAACTGTATGAGCAATTAACGGTAATATTGAACTTCAACATTTCATTCAAACTCAATTGTATATCCGTATTCAATTCAATCATTTCTAGAACTTACGAAAACAAGCCTCCAAACAAAAAACTGTACCGAATTGTCTGAAAAGGAAAACAACAACAGATACCACCTTTGGGGAACTTAAAAAGGAAGTATTAGATATCGAAACGGAACCTTTGGAAAGTGAAAATCCAGAAAAAGAAGAGCAACGAATAACTGCTGAAAATATAATTAAGGCGACTGAAGTCGAAACCTTCCGACATCAGGTGGAGGAAGAGAGAAGTCGATCAATCCATCTCAGAAAAGAGCATCGTGATGAAGAGATAGAAATAATGCTTACAGAATATGAAGGCTCGACAATTGGTTGGCTAATGAGATTCCTATCAGACGAAATGAGTCGCCTTCAAGAGCAACAAACTCTTCTTTATATTTCGATGATGGCACAAAAGGAACGTTGGCGCCGTGAGGCAGCAGAAGCTGGACTTCGTCAAAAAGAAAATGAAATGAGAGAAATTTATGAACAGATTTATCAGCGGTGTAATGAAGCAAGTATAAGAATGTGCTCTGATTATGTAGAAAATGTTATAACAGTGGACACAAAAGATTATGCTGAGCAATCAACTACCAACGCAATATCTGATTTGGCCAAAATTATTGATGCTGATATCCAACGCTGGCTACAATCGATTAAATCCATTCAAACTCCTTTGAATTATCAAAGGCTACGATATTTACTCAGAGACATTATATTCCCCGATAGTAATCAGCTTGCACAACGCTACGAATCAGCGCTTGTTGTTGAGGGAATTATCGCTGATTTCCTATTCCCACATATAGAGACATTATTAGAAAGCTACGATATTTGCACGAATATTGGTAATGAAGTGGTTGACCGTCTTATGGACAACGATATAATTTGGATTTCTGATGACAGTTCTGATGATCCCGATGTCAGCTTGCAAGAGCGAGAAGCGCATAGTATTCTTAGGAAATTGATTAGGCGAGCAGTACCAGGACGACGTTGGATGACACCATCCGAACGAGTCGCAGATATACAAATATCTGAAATTTTGGATGAACTTTTTGAAAGAAAACGGCTAGAAGAGAAACAACTGAAAAAAGAATTAGAAGAAGAAGAAAAGACTAAACTGAAGCTGCAAAGAGTTCATTCCCATCTCGATCTAATTCGTGGGTCTTCCACATCAAGCCAATCGGATTCAGAGCCTAACAGTGGTGAAGAGTTAATGATGGTTATCCGAACAACAGTAATCAATCAACATTCAAAAGTTACCATTAATGATATAAAACCAGAAGAAGAAATCGCCTTAGAACAATTCGATAAAGCGGAGAAACCGACTTTGAAAATTGAGGTACCCAGTACAGATATGCCGGCTATAGAGATCACAAAATTACTCCCCTCCATACAATCCTCACATTCCGATGATAATCAAACCGAATTCACTCAACAAATTATCGACGATATCATCCCTATCAAAGAGAATGAGAACATCAAAGCAAATTTAGAAGTTTCTTCAATTGCATCCACGATAAAAAGTAGCCTGAAATCTGATACCAAAGAATGTGTGGAGGAAAATGAATATTTTAATGATTCCTTTGAGTACGATGATTATTCATTAAATTCAACTCCAAAGGATTCATCACTAAATGAGGACATAAATGAGGAGCAAGTTCTCATTAATTCCGAACAAGATCAATTTTTGGATCAGGAATTTGAACAGGCTGAACTGGAAGAAGAAAACTAATTACTTTTAAAGGCTCCTAGATAGACTTGCTAACGTTCTTCCTTTCTAAAGCAAGTATTTATAATAATTGCTAATTAGCGACTTTTTCCCGTGGTTCGCAAATCATGTGTATTGTGATTATCGCAAATATTAATTGAAGAATGTCTATTTTGGTTGTTTATAATCGCAAAAAGAATAAAATCTTCATAAAAAACAATTACCTTTAATGGCTTTGCGCATTGTTATTAAGCTGGAACGGATTGTACCGAGCAGTACATTAAACCTCACCATTTCCTGCACCAACACAGTATTCATACTCTGATGGTAACTTGTTGGATATTTCGTTATAGTCGCTTCTCGATCGAAATCCTTCGGAAGTTTCTGAAGTATATCGGTTGCAACATTTATTACAACTTCTTCAGGCGTGAGTGCTTGTCCGCCACCCTCGCCTTCGCTGGAACTACTGGTGTCCTGAAAGGATATAGATAGAAAAGCAGTTATTGTATTATAATCATAAATGGAATACTTAGACAACGTCTGGCTATTGCACTTACTCGTTTTTTTACTAAATCCTTCATAGATAAGCAAAAAATATGAAAGACGTTATAATTTTAAATCAATATTAACCTTTTAAGAGGGTGTAACGAAATATTTCGTCATACATGAGCTACTACTGCAATAAGTATAGCGAAATATTTCGAATTTCTTTAGGGATATACTTTAGCCAATCGACTTACCCAACGATCCTGTTCGTAGGCCAGACGAAATGTTGGTATAAAAAATTAAAAGATCGCTACGCTATCTGGTATAGATATTATATTTACCTGTGTCAAAATGGTATGACTGAGCAACATATCGGTTTCCTTTTGATCCTTCATTATATCAGCGTTTTGATGAAATCCAAAAATGGCCGGTTTCGTGTCCTGCGGCAGATCCTTGGTATAGCTAATATAAAATTCAACTTCCCGATGTACTGGTATATAGTATATTTTATCATCATCAAATGCCCTCGGATTCTCTAAATCCAAAACTTCTGGGCAATAGTATCGACTTAAAATGGTTCTTAATGTGCGCCGATCCCAATCATCAGTAACGCGTCCGCCATAATTGCACTCACCCGTTAAATAACGCAATGCATCGAAATTGACACCTTCATATTGATCGAGGAACATTTTTAGTTGCATTAGGCTTATGCGTAGATCCGTTTCATTAAATTCGTATGGTATATTCCATCCGATTGGACCAAAATATCGCCGCTCTTGTATAACGGCGTGAAAAAAGCATAAGGAAAATATTAACTGCTTAAATGTCACAGGCTGCTTGCACGATTCGTACCACTCTGGATCACTGATTGGATCACTAAGCATGGAACGAATAATATTGGATCGAAGACCCTTTGGCGGTTCATTAGTCATTTTAATGCCATTTTGTAGAACAACCACAGGAAAATGTTCCGCTGGGTATGAAGTTAACCAAAGGCGGAAATCCGGATGAGTGGAATCCGGATTCATGCCCTCACATATTTTCTCCAGAGTTGGCATGAAACTTTTTGCTAGATGACAATTTTGTAAAACTACCCAATTTCCCAATTTAATGCCATCGTCTATCATCTTTACCGCAATTGGACCCTGTCCTTGACCCAGAGATAATGAGAACAATCGATTAGTTCCGAAACCCTGTTCATCAGCAAATTTTAAAAGAGTTGCGGTCGGATCGGAGCCCGGTGTTAGAATGAATATCAAAGGAATACAACAATGAGAGTCAGCAAATGAGGCATTTAAATCAAATTGTGGTGGATCGACGAACTTTTGACCAAGTTCAGCTGTGTGGATACGAAAAATATAAAAAAATGTTCATCCTAATAATAATCGACTCACAAGCTACAAAATTTAAAACCGCTGGCACCAATTTATCAGACCTAAAAACGCGCAAAATCAATAATTTTTGAAACAACGATAATTTCTTGGCCCAGTCTGATGGAATTTGCAAATTATCTTGAGGATTCGGAGCATCGAAATAATATTTCCAGGCATCAAGATTAGTTGCAACGTGCTGCCGAAGACCTTTGAAATGATGAAGATCGGAGAGACGACATATTTCATTCCAACTATTGATTCCCAACCATTTCGCAGGATTGGGGTGAGGATTATCCAAACCAATACCACCCGTAAGAAGGAACATCCATTCAGAATTATCGATTCTCCCAACAAACTTCATTAGATTTATATTTAGGATTAGAGAAAAAAGGAGTTTATCCTGTGAAATTTTTAAAAACACATTAATTACTGAATAACAAAAATTATCTTGTAAATCAGGCCACAATTCTGTCATACCCGTTCAAATAGACTGCGACAAATATTTACGTAAAGACTATACGTGAAATGATTACGTAAATCGGTTAAACGTTCATCAATATTATCCACTTTCTCGGTATTGTCAATAGAGGCAGTAAATAAAGCCACAAACCATGTCAGACTGTATTGGTACATTGGATCGATATTTGCCAATTCAACTGAAAAGAATGTTATTTTTAAGAACTTCTCTTGATAATTTATTTGAATTTGATTAAATTCTTCCTTCTTTCATACCTATAGTAAAGAATAATATTGTTGAATGGGCCGCAATCGGAACATAACTTAATCGTGCGATATCAATTTGTTTCTCTGTCGCCTCGGTGATTATTTGCTTTTCATTAATTTCATTGGCCAAAACTTTGGAAGAGCTCAATATTTGAACTGCCGTTTCATCCTCAAGAATATTATCAGCTGTTGACAATACCTCAAGGATCTTATCTTCCGTTTCTTTCAACGTACGCTTATTCTCGGCGCTCTGTAAAATTAACATATTCTTTTCTGCTTCAAGATCTGGCCTCTCACGTGCTACTGTTATTCCCAATAATTGATCTTGCAAACCATGAGTAGTTATCATAAAATTTAGGAGAGTCACCTTAACGGCAACTTCCGGCAAATAGTGAGGATTACGTAACTTAGTCGTAATATAAAATCTTTAGTAAAACAATAAAATGCTTATTACGCAATGATCTGGAATAAATAAGTTTTTATGCTTGGACTCACTTAAAGGCATAGTTATATTCAATAACGGAATCGCCTAATTTGATACAAAGCGTGCCGCCCTGCTTAAACAGAGTTTTTAAAAGGACTGACTCGAGTATGGGATCAAGTTCTTCTCCTACATTTTCGAGAAGGACAGGCAAACCGAATTGTATGGCATTTTCCAAGACGCGTGTGTAGTCTGGTTGATTTAAGCGTATTATACAGAGGCGATTTGCCCTCTCCATATTCTTAATCCATTTATTGGCTTGACCTTGAGGATCAATCATTAAAGGCCAACGTCCAGAATTCCTGTGAATATAGTTAATCAATCAGAACAATATTAATCCCATCCCCTAAAAGCATAGGATATAATCGATTCACACAAAGCAAGAATCACGAATGAAAGATGAAGAGATAACAAAATCTCTAGAATCTCGGGCGATCTTATTCATGCGCGATCACTTTCCATCTCACCTCATTATAATCGCGCTTTCTACTGAAAAAGCATCAGTAGGTAAGCCATAAATATTCCACGCGCGTATTTCTACAGCTTCTCCTAAAACATTCTGCAGCTGGAAATCGTCACTGCATACTAAACCGAAGGATTTACACTTTTCAACCCAATGATGTATTTGGTTAACACGAAACTCGATTGTAAAAGGTCCGAGATAGGCTACAACACCCGAGGAAACTAAAACGTCGCCTGTTAGAGTATCGTATGTGAGACCCAATACTTCGGCGGCTTCAGACCATCTCGTTCGTTCTCCCCCGAGTCCTGATATAAGCTCTTGAGCACGATGAAGCTTCTTCGTGCATGCTTCATGTTCCGCTAGTAATAACCTATAAAAAGATCAAGTCTAGTCTAAATAATTAATTGTTCTGTATATTGATACTTACGCGTATTGTTTTTGTTGATCATCCAAAATCTTCTGAATAGCGGCTAAGTTTGCTTCCACTTTAGCAAGTTGCGCTAACTTTTCATTTAGAGTTTTCATCGCAGCCTACAAAAAACTCGAATTTTAAAAAATTATGAAAATAACAGATGGCCACCATTTGACTAACATTATAATCTGCCTCAGCAGCAGCAAGCGCAATCTTCTTCGGGGCAACCACCTTTGCCACAACATCATATTTTGTAAGCGCGATCACCCATCTACACAGGCCCTCACAAGCCGTTGATGCTGTCTTTATTTTTTCCGGATCAAAGGCCTCGTTACTGAGTACTCGTTGTTGCAACTTTTGGATTACTGCCGGCGGAATGTTATCCTTATCAAAATTCAGTAGGCTGTCCAAAAATTTTATATCACCCAAAACCCTTTTTGAAGGCCCCCAGTAATCATCCATTGTACCCAGTCCAGAAGGATTTGGCACACGATCCGGCTTAACCTCTTTTAAAATACAAACTGCCTCCATTACAATGCGCACGCCTACAGGAGGACTCTTCATGGTTTTAACAACTGATATGTCGGCAGGAGTTAAAGTATTCAAAGCTTCTAATGCTGCATTTAATATCGGAAGCGCCTCGGATAGCTTTGCATCACATTCGACTTTAATTGCTTCTGCCTTCTGAGCTTGCTCTTTAGCAGCAGCTTCATCTTGCTTAACAAGTTCACGTTGCTCTGCAGCCGCTTCGCTGTCGGCAGTTACTTTGGCCACTTGTTCAGCTACCTGTTAAGCGATTTTAGTCGTTTCTTTTGTTTAAAATTCTACAAAATAAAAACAACTGCCTGGAGGAATAGTTGTGTTGGAAGCACTTACATTATCCGAAGCAGCCTTTAGTTTCGGTTCAAGTGCCTGCAGCTGCTCCTGCATTACTCCAACCTGCTGTGAAGCGATGTTAAGCTGTTTTATGCCAGTTATATAACGATTCTTATTCATCATTATCGTCCTAAAAGCAATAAAATTGAAAAAACCCAAAGTATCTTTTTCCTGGCCTTACGTTCTCTTCTGGGTAAGCAATCCTTTAAACGTTTGAATAAGCTCTAAGTATGACGTCGGTGTCACGTAATTATGACGCTTTAGTCTGAGATAGAAGGCCTCCGACAAGTTCTGGGTAGTTGTATGGAACTCCATACACATATCGATCGCAGCTCGACGTTCCAGATCAGTGAGCTCCTCTTCAGCCAAAAAACGAGTAGATACAGCGAGCAAAGCATCCTCTGGCCAAGGCAGAAACCAATCAATTGTACAGCAGTTGACGATCGAAGGAAATTTTCGAATACGAATTCTGAGAGATTCTCCAATCGGAGACATAGCTAACACAATATGAAGCTGATCTTTACATGTCTAAAAAAACTATTATGGTAAGACAAATTTAATTTGATAAGCATATGAATCTCTCTTACAGTTACAAAAAAATTAAAGAGAGCAACCGGACTGCCATCGGTTTGAAGCGATTTATCACGCTGTTTATCAATTTGGGCCATTTTTTCTACTACCTCAATTTTTTCTTCATTCGTAAAAAGATTGGGAACTTCTCCAGAATTTAATAAATTATTAATATCTTCCAGGAATGATTCATCTTTTATCTTAATAAGAAAGAAATTAAAATTGTTTAAATAAACTGTTATCTTACATAAAAGGCGATCAGGATCAAATCACCTGAACATCCGTAAACAAAAACACGCCATGCATTTCCGACGCACTTATTTTCCTCAAGATTAGTTTTATATCTTCGTGCCACTCATAGGGACCGTATTGACGGCTGATCTCAACCTGAAATAGTTCGTAATCACAAATATGAGCAGCTAATCGAGTTAAACTCTGCCGTCCGGAGCCGCCAACTCCAATTAATAATGCATGGCTTCTCGGCTGCTTTATAATGCGACAAATCCGCGACAAGTGTTCAATGGCAAATCGAAACAAAACCAAATTCATCGGCTTCTTCGACATATTATTATATTCAACCAAGAATGCCTCGACGATGCTGCGCAGACCTTCCAAATCCAACACCTCTACATAATTTTTATTGTCTGCTTTCGGATTTGCGAAATCGCAGTATATAAGCTGACGAAAATCTGCTTCCGTAAGATCTTTCCCGTTCTCCACCAGGCGCTCAAAGAGTATTTTCGGTTCTGTGTTGAGGCAATTGCGAATTTGGGCACATATTGAGGTAAATAGCCACTGGCGATCGCTGTCTTCAACCAAACGATCACCATATACGCGCAGAACTTCATGCACCCACAGCCTTCTCAAGGAATTTAAATCCTCAGTTGCTTCAGGGACAGAAAGTAACACACCCTGAATAACTCTCGAGAAGTCACGTAGATTGAAAAGGTAATGAGATTTGGCTGGTGTCGGCAATAGATTCAGCCTAGCCTCATTGTAAACACTTAAAGTTGCGCTAACGATTTCGCCAATACACGGATCAAACTCCTTTGAGAAGCCTCTGGATGAAAATGGACCATTGGAGGGTATTAAAAAGCCATCGATTATTAAGTTATTTTAGTTATTTTAGTTACCTCGCATCCAAATGCCAGAGAATTATCTTACTAAATATCGTCGTTAAAATATCATCATTGAATTCATCAATTGCAATCACATTAAAATGACGCTGAAAACGTGGTGTTACGGTATTGCCAGTTGAAGGTGGACCCATTGCACACATTAATTGCAAATCAATTAGCTTCATCGGCACTATATTCTTTCGATCGTACCACATCATATGATCCAACATCATTCTCAGCAGTTCGATAGGTGGCTGAGCACCGTAATTCTCTTTTAATGGCATAGAGACATCGTCGACAAATATTACAAATTTCTTATTCAAAGGTGGACCAAAGACGCCCTTGCGTCGTTTATCCAGTTTGGACATTATCAAGTCTTGCGTTTGATTCGCCGACGTTTGGGCTGAAAAGCTGATCAGGAGTGGTTTAAACACATTCAAGTCCATCTTCTTCAGCAAAAAATCAACAGCATAACAACTTTTGCCAGTACCCGTCGGCCCAACAAGCATCAATGGCTTACTATGCCGAATAAGAAGGTCCTGTAGCGCCGCTATGCGTACATTTTCATTTGTCATGATAATTATTTGATTAACGGGAATATCTCGAGGTATTGGTGGAGCAGCAACAACATCATCTTGCCAGGGTTTCCATTTACCCTTTCCCTCTTTAATAAAGCGATAATCGAAAACTGAACCATGTTTTGGTATTGGAAATATGAATGGTTTCGCCAAAACAGGCACATATAATTCTTTTGGAACATCATACATTTCATAGAAATTAGTTGGGAAATTTTTTTCCATTAAACCACGAAAAACTGCCGAAAACTTCTCTCGACTATTTGAATCTAAAGCTCCACCCAAAGCCCAAATGCAAGAAAACAGAAATACACCCTCAATTTGGGCGCGCACATCAAGATCGGAAAGACTTTGTACATACTTCTCATCTTTGAAATCATCAATAAAGCAATCGAATAAATTCATTAACCCGACCATTAGATTTGATTCAGAGGTCGGTGCTATTTCACGCCATACTTTTCGAACTAACCATAACAAAATTGGACAAAAACGATTCACCAAGCCTGTAATCAATTGTTTGCTAACGACATGGAAACTTGAGGGTAGCGTATTTTTCCAGGATGTAAGCAATGGTTCCCATCCCAATGAACTTGGTTCCATATATATCATGCCACATCTTGATACCGTGGCTGGTGACGCCACTTCCAAGTCCATTGGTTCAAATATCAAATTTGTGGTCGGAGCCAATTGAATAATTTCTCCCGACATCAAACAAAGTTTCTTATTGTCATCCAAAACGGTGTTCATATTTTCGATCCAGATGGCATCTACGGGACCATCAAAGAGTAGCCATTTACGTTCAAGCGTCTCAGATATAGCAAACTGGCGATAACTGACAGCGAGAACACCATCACTCCATTCGTGAGAAACAGCATCGAACTGTCCATACAGTTGGCCCATGGTAATTGCCTTTGGATTTATAACAGTGTAAATGGCTCGATTTTCCCCGGTACCCTGCGAAAAGAATCAATGCAATTATTCACGCGGCGAATAGTAAGTCATTACTTACTCTCTTTTCCATGCATTCCAGGGCTTCAGCTAGTATTCGATACGATGTAGTCTTTCCTCCAAAAGGAAGACCCACCAACATGAGCCCGTGACGCACCACAATCATCTCGTAGAGCTTCAAACGAATAAATTGCTTTTAATCGGTAATCATTTTATATTACTTTAAAAAAAATACCTGCTGGACTTTCTCCAGGAAAAAATCAGTGCATTGCTTATTATTTCTATCGCACGTTAACTGAACGCATTCATTAAAGATAACGTAGTCAGCCTCGGGCAAGACAACTCCGGGAAACAGATCTGATGTGATGCCTTGGAAAAGTGGCACATCTTGATTAAGAAACTTTGGCAAATTAACATCTTTTATAGAACGTAGCACTAATATATCCTCGAGTTCATCACGATAACGTAATTTCAGTGCTCCTGCTGCTTTTAATACAGATTTCACCGCACGCATTCCATAATCGTAGTGACACTGGGTACTCAATTGCTCTGAGCACAAACGATATGTGGCAACAATTTTGATAGCCAAAGGTTTGGCAGTGAGAAAGCCATACGAATAAAGTTCAATTTCCGATATAAGAGCGTAATCCGGTACCATCATAGCAACCGATCGGAAAAGAGCCTAAACAAAAACTATCAGTTTATTGCTAACTAATCGTACTTTAAATTACAGTATAATAACCTTAAGATTATCTGGTAATTCAGATCGTCCGGCATAACCAGGATTCATTGTAATAAAAACCGCACATGTGGGATCCAATGTCAATGTAGTGCCCTCAAAGACCAACGTTGGACTTCCTGAATTTATACCGCGTTGAATAGTTAAAATCTGATATTTTTTTAAAACAAAACTGTGCTTACAAATTCTCAATATTTCAAACTGAAAGAAACACACCTGTTGGGCAACTACCGATAAGACTTCAAGATCAATGCGATTAAATTCATCAAAACATGACCACGCCCCGCAAGAAGCTAACCCTTTAAAGAACTTGCCTAAAGCAATATAATCCAAACCATCAGAGCAATTAAAAACGACACACTGCTTTGCCACGGCCTTGGCTAAATCCTTAGTAGTTTCCGTCTTCCCGGTTCCAGCAGGACCTTCAGGAGCACCACCCAAATGAAGATTTAATGCACTAAACAATGTGCGATAGCAACGATCGGTTAAAGGCGTAACAACCAAACGTGTTGTATTCCCTAAGTATTCATAACCATATTTTAGGGAACAGTTTATCATGCGTGTGTCCAAATTATTATCTTCCCAATAATACCGCAGCTATTTAAACATATCAATGGATTAGATTCTATTAGCTAGGAATTGAATAATGTTAAGCTATTTACTTGACACAACCACTGGAAGTCATTCAGTTCAGATACTTGCAAATCAACGATATCACTTAAAACATCACGGGCATGTACATCTAATACGACCAAAGCTCCCAACGTAATTCTATTCTGAGTATTTAAATCACCACGTACCAGATCCACAATATGATTAATCTGTAGAAAATAAGTTACATTTAAAATATATTCGAAAATTTCTTCTCGTACGTATATTCAATAATTTAATTTACCTGCTTCTTACAAAGTTCCAAATATTTTCTCAAATTCTCTACCGGAGCATCGGTAAAAAAGCATTCCGTAATTCCTAAAGTCCAGTAAGTTAATGATATCGATTGAACCGTCTGACCCGGCCAAGTCAGCACCCATTTCTCTCGCACCATATTCGGATAGCTGTAGAAGGCTTCACTTATCTTGCGATGAACGCTCTTCTTCATTGCAATTTCTAATTCAAGCAGCCATTTTTCAACTTGGCCACGGGCTTTAGCTGTTGATATGACATCAGTTAGGTGAACCTCCTCCCGTTCCGACGAGCGCATTGCTGTCACATCAAGCTCTTCTGTAAAATTAAGAGTGGCGATGCCCTCAAAGCATTTCTTGAGATGGGGTTGTACTCTTGTAGGATCTTTTGTCTCCGAAAGTATTTCCAAAAGTTCATCATTAGATAGAAAGAAGAAGCGCGGGAAATAAAGACGTTTCTTCTCCAAATACTTTTACGAGCAAAAAGACAAGCAACGAATTAATATATATATATATATATATATATATATATATATATATATATATATATATATATATATATATATATATATATATATATATATATATATATATATATATATATATATATATATATATATATATATATATATATATATATATATATATATATATATATATATATATATATATATATATATATATATATATATATATATATATATATATATATATATATATATATATATATATATATATATATATATATATATATATATATATATATATATATATATATATATATATATATATATATATATATATATATATATATATATATATATATATATATATATATATATATATATATATATATATATATATATATATATATATATATATATATATATATATATATATATATATATATATATATATATATATATATATATATATATATATATATATATATATATATATATATATATATATATATATATATATATATATATATATATATATATATATATATATATATATATATATATATATATATATATATATATATATATATATATATATATATATATATATATATATATATATATATATATATATATATATATATATATATATATATATATATATATATATATATATATATATATATATATATATATATATATATATATATATATATATATATATATATATATATATATATATATATATATATATATATATATATATATATATATATATATATATATATATATATATATATATATATATATATATATATATATATATATATATATATATATATATATATATATATATATATATATATATATATATATATATATATATATATATATATATATATATATATATATATATATATATATATATATATATAATATATATATATATATATATATATATATATATATATATATATATATATATATATATATATATATATATATATATATATATATATATATATATATATATATATATATATATATATATATATATATATATATATATATATATATATATATATATATATATATATATATATATATATATATATATATATATATATATATATATATATATATATATATATATATATATATATATATATATATATATATATATATATATATATATATATATATATATATATATATATATATATATATATATATATATATATATATATATATATATATATATATATATATATATATATATATATATATATATATATATATATATATATATATATATATATATATATATAATATATATATATATATATATATATATACTATATATATATATATATATATATATATATATATATATATATATATATATATATATATATATATATATATATATATATATATATATATATATATATATATATATATATATATATATATATATATATATATATATAATATATATATATATATATATATATATATATATATATATATATATATATATATATATATATATATAATATATATATATATATATATATATATATATATATATATATATATATATATATATATATATATATATATATATATATATATATATATATATATATATATATATATATATATATATATATATATATATATATATATATATATATATATATATATATATATATATATATATATATATATATATATATATATATATATATATATATATATATATATATATATATATATATATATATATATATATTATATATATATATATATATATATATATATATATATATATATATATATATATATATATATATATATATATATATATATATATATATATATATATATATATATATATATATATATATATATATATATATATATATATATATATATATATATATATATATATATATATATATATATATATATATATATATATATATATATATATATATATATATATATATATATATATATATATATATATATATATATATATATATATATATATATATATATATATATATATATATATATATATATATAT